>JAJPUD010015813.1:0-19256 GCA_023553655.1 Myrmecobius fasciatus | reverse complement strand
GTATACATATTTCCAGACTTATCATTGTTGTGCAAGAAAAATCATATCTACAAGAAAAAAAAAATCAGAGAAAGGAAACAATGCAAGCAAACATGCTGATCATTTCTTATAAAAACACAATATTCCATAACATTTATATATCATAACTTATTCAGCCATTCTCCAACTGATGGGCATCCACTCAGTTTCCAGTTTCTTGTCACTATGAAAAGGGCTGCCACAAATATTTTTGCACATGTGGGCCCCTTTCTTCCTTTAAGATCTCTTTGGGATATAGGCCCAATAGAAACACTGCTACATCAAAGGAAATGCACAGTTTGATAACTTTTTGTTATCTAGCTAACTAAAAAGTTCCAAATTGCTCTCCAGAATGGCTGGATCATTCACAGTTCCACCAACAATGTATTAGTGTCCCAGTTTTTCTGCATTTCCTTCAACATTCATCATTATCTTTTCCTTTCATCTTAGACAATATGAAAGATGAGAGTAGTATCTCAGAGTTGCTTAATTTCCATTTCTCTGATCAATAGTCATTTAGAGTAACTTTTCATATGATTAGAAATGGTTTTAATTTCTTCATCTCAAAACTGTCTATATTCTTTGACCATTTACTAACTGGAGAATGGCTTGAGTTCTTATAAATTTGAGTCAATTCTCTATATTTTAGAAATGAGGCCTTTGTCAGAACCCTTAAATGTATAAAGTTTTCCCAATTTATTCCTTCCCTTCTGATCATCCCTGCATTAGTTTTGTTTGGATAAAATCTTTTTAACTTAATATAATCAAACTTATCTATTTGGTATTTAATTATGATTTTCAGGTCTTCTTTGAACACAAATTCCTTCCTTCTTCACAGATTTGAGAAAGAAACTATTCTATGTTCTTTTAATTTGCTTATAATATCCATTTTATGTCTAAATCATGAACCCATTTTGACCTTATCTTGGTAACTGGTGTTAGGTGTTGGTCAATGCCTAGTTTCTTCCATACTCGTTTCCAATTTTCCCAGAAGTTTTTGTCAAATATTGAGTTCTCTTCACAAAAGCTGGGATCTTTGGGTTTGTCAAACACTAGATTTCTATAGTTATTGACTATTTTGTCCTGTGATCCTGACCTATTTCACTGATTGACTTTGCTATTTGTTAGCCAGTACCAAATAGTTTTGAAGACTGTTGCTTCATAATATAGTTTTAGGTCTGGTACAGCTAGGCCAGCTTCATTGGCATTTTTCTTTTTCATTAATGCCCTTGAAATTCTTGACCTTTAGTTCTTCCAGATGAGCTTTGTTATTGTTTTTTTTCTAAGTGCTTAAAATGATTTCTTGGGAGTTTGATTAATATAAGTAGATTAATTTAGGTAATATTATCATTTTCATTTTATTTGCTCAGCCTACCCATGAGCACTTGACATTTTTCCAACTGATTAAATCTGACTTTATTTGTGTGGAAAGTATTTTGGAGTTGTGTTCATATAGTTCCTGACTTTCCCCTGATGGATAGATTCCCAAATATTTATAGTGACAATTATTTTGAATGGTATTTCTTTTTGTGTCCTTTGCTGCTGAACTTTGTTAGTAATATATAAAAATTCTGATGATGTATGTGAATTTATTTTATATCCAGCAACTTTGCTAAAGTCATGAATTGTATCTATTAGTTTTTTAATTGATTCTCTAGGGTTCTCTAAGTAAACCATCATATCATCTGCAAAGTGTGATGATTTGGTTTCCTCATTATCTACTCTAATTCCTTTAATCTCTTTTTTTTTTCTCTTATTGCCAGAGACAACATTTCTTAAACAATATTGAATAATAACGGTGATAGTGAATAACCTTGTTTTACTCCTGTTCTTATTGGGTATGGTTCTAGATTGTCCCCATTACATAAAACTTGCTGATAGTTTTAAATAGTGGCTACTAATAATTTTAAGGAAAAAGTCCATTTATTCCTATTCTCTCTACTATTCTTAATAGGATGGGTGTTGAATGTTATCAAATGCTTTTTCTGCATCTGTGGTGATAATTATATGATTTTTGTTAATTTGGTTATTGATATAATCAATTATTTTAATAGTTTTTCTAATATTGAATCAGCCCTGCATTCCTGGTATAAATCCTATTTGGTCATAGTATATTAATCTTGGGATGACTTTCTGTAAACTCATTGCTAATATTTTATTTAAGATTCTTGCATCAATATTCATTAGAGAAATTGGTCTATAATTTTCTTTCTCTCTTTTCACCCTAACTGGTTTAGCTATCAGCATCATATCTGTTTCATAAAAGGAATCTGGTAAGACTCTTTCCCTATATTTTATAGAGTTTATTATTGGAATTAATTGTTTTTTAAATGTTTGGTAGAATTTACATGTAAATCCATCTAGCCCTAGAGATATTTTCTTAGGAAGTTGAATAATAGCTTGTTCTATTTCATTTTCTAAAATGGGGCTATTTACATAATTTATTTCATATTTTGTTAACCTGGGCCATCTACATTTTTATAGATATTCCCCCATTTCATTTATTTTTCTAATTTATTGGCATATAGTTGAGCAAAATAACTCCTAATTATTGCTCTAATTTCCTCTTCATTGGTGGAAAATTCTCTTTTCATTTTTGAGACTAACAATTTGATTTTCCTCTTTCCTTTTTCTAATCAAATTAACTAAAGGTTTATCAATTTTGTTGTTTTTTTCATAAAACCAACTCTTAGTTTTATTTATTAATTCAATAGTTTTCTTATTTTCAATTTCATTAATCTCTCCTTTTATTTTCAGAATTTCAAATTTGGTATTTAATTGGGGGTTTTTAATTTGTTCTTTTTCTAGCTTTTTTAGTTGTAATCCCAATTCATTGAATTTTGCTTTATCTATTTTATGCAAGTAAGCATCTAGAGATAAAAAACAAAAAACAAAACCCTGCCCCTAAGAAGTGCTTGGACTATATCCCACAGATTTTGGTATGTTGTCTCATTATTGTCATTCTCTTGGATGAAGTTATTGATTGTATCTATGGTTTGTTGTTTTACCCATTCATTTTTTTTAGGATTAAATTATTTTATTTCCAATTGCTTTTTGGTCTGTTTTCTCTTGGCCTTATTTTGCATGTGACTTTTGTTGCATCATTATCTGATTTTTTTTTAATATTTCTGCCTTTTTGCATTTAAGTTTGAGGTATTTATGTCATAATGCATTATCAATTTTTGTATAGATTACATAAACTGCCAAGAAAAAAGAATTCACACAAGATTCCCAGATCCATAGAATCTGCCCCCTTGCCCCAATTCTTTGCCTTGGGCTCCCTATGCTGCTGTCTGGGCTCAGCAGACTGACCCCACTGCCTATTTGAAACAGACCTGTTCTAAAGTTCTTCCAAGGTTTCTTCTTCTGGCAATATGTTGTACTCCAAATATGTGTGAATTCTTTGACTCCAAAACCACTTTAGAGGCTTAGTCTACTTTATTATTATTATTAAAAGCTTTTCATTTACAGAACATATGAGTAATTTTTCCAAATTGACCTTTGCAAAAACTTTTCTGTTTTGTTCTAAGCTTTTCCCCTCCTTCCCCCCACCTCCACCCCTAGATGACAGGTAATCTAATACATGCTAAATATGTTAAATTATATGACAAATCCAACATATGTATCTATACAGTTAGCTTACTGCACAAGAAACATCAGATCTAGAAAGAGAGAGGGAAAAAAAAAACCTAAGAAGGAAAACAAAATGAATGCAAGGAAATATTCACAGAAAGCATTAAAACATTAAAATGCTGTGTTGTGGTCCACACTCAGTTCTCTCAGGCCTCTCTCTGGATATATATGACTATCTTCATCACTGAACAATAGGAACTGGTTTGAACCACATCATTATTGAAGAGAACCATGTCCATAAGAATTGGTCATCATATAGTCTTATTTTTGTGTATAATGTTCTCCTGGTTCTGCTGATTTCACTCAGCATCAGTTCATGCAAATCTCTCCAGGCCTCTCTGAAATCATCCTGCTGGTCATTTCTTATAGAATAATAATATTCCATAACATTCATATACCATAATTTATTCAGCCATTCTCAAAAGATGGACATCCTTTCAGTTTCCAGTTTCTTGCCACTACAAAAAGGGCTGCCACAAACATTCTTGCACATGTGGATCCCTTTCCCTCCTTTAAGATCTCTTTGGGATATAGGTCCAGTAGAAACACTGCTGGGTCAAAGGGTATGCACAGTTGTCAAACTCTACTGTTGTTTTGAGAGAAAATCAGAGAAGATCATAGAAAGTCATATCTGCTCTCCACCATCTTGGCTCCACACATCCCCCTTCCCCTATTCCTACTCCTGCTCCCTGCACTGTGCCAGGTTCTTATGTCATTAAGTAGCTAGTGAAGCTTGTTGGGTACAAGGTAGTCAGTCAATCAGTTAATAAACATTTATTGAATACTTACTATATGTCAGTCTTTATGATAAGCACTGGGAATACAAAGAAAGGTGAAAACACAATCCTGTGTTACAATTGACCCATATTTATTTCTGTTCTTATTAAACTTTCAACATGAATATTTATATCTTATTTATCTTCAGGGCTTGATTTATTAGTTTGTTTGTTGTCTAGAGTTGAGAAAGTGAGAGAGAAAATATGAATAATGAAGATTAATCTTAAAAATTGTTTCCTGTTTTCAGAGAGGCCTGGAGAGACTTGCATGCACTGATGCTGAATGAAACGAGCAGAACCAGGAGATCATTATACACAGCAACAACAATACTATATGACAATCAATTCTGAGGTCCATGGCTCTCTGCAACAAAGAAATGTCTCAAACCAGTTCCAATTGTTCACTGAAGAAAACCATATACACCCAGAGAGAGGGATATGAAATATGGACCACAACGTAACATTTTCATGATCTCTATTGATGTTTGCTTGCATTGTGTTGCCTTTCTCTGGTTTTCTTTTTTTTTTCTTGTAGATAGGATTTTTCTTACACAACTTGTCAACTATTATTACATTATTAACATGTAGTGGACTTCCTGCCATCTAGGGGAGGGCAGGGGACTGGGGGTAAAAGTTGTAAAGGAAAGCTTTGTAAAGATCAATGCTGGGGAACTACCCATACATATGTCATACAAATAAAAAGATTTAATAAAAAAAATAGTTTCCTGTTCACATTTTAATTTACCTGACACTCCTCTGCAACCAATTCTCAAGGAGCTCTATTCTAATAAGAAATGCAAGATACAAAAAATTATCTACATGTAAGTGTCAATTGTGGGTGTCTCAAAGAAAAAAAAAATACCAGTAGAAGAGATGTAGATGTGTGGGAAAATAATGTACACAAAAACAATCAGACTCTCTAGATAAGAAAAAGCAAAAAATGTTTATTATGATTTCTTGAGAAAGGATAACTCCAAATAGATAAGGTGTTAGTAAAGGAGGTAAAAGCACAAAGTACAAAACACAAGATGATATTGAATATAACCTTACTGTCCCTTGACCTTTTCTCCTATGTCTTGGGGGAGTACATTCGAAATGCAGAAATCTATCCCAGCAACAAAAGAATAAATTGCCTTTAAATGAAGTTCTTAAATGATAATTAAGACTTGGTAGGAATTAGGAGGGAAATGTTTATCCAAGATAATAGAACACCTGCAGATTTCTAGCTATAGCTCAATTTGTTATTTCAAAGATTCAAGTCATAATTAGGGCATAGGTTGAAGCTATATCCTTATGAGAAGTCTTTGTTCAGTTTATCCCATAGGGATGTGAAGGAAAGTAATGAAGAAAGTTTTTTGTTTTGTTTTGTTTTGTTTTGTTTTTTAAGTTAGGATTTGAGTCACTGGGGTTTATGAATACAGGGTTTAGTTGGTCCAAAATGGGAACCCAGAATGAACCAAAGTTCTATCATGGTTTTTCAAGATTATAACTCTATTTATTGCCTCAGAAGAATATTATAAGCTGAAGCAGTGATATAATGTTATCTCCTCAAAGGGAGTGAGATATTTGTACATGTTTAAAATATTTAGGATTTTTTGAAGTATTTATGGCTAAGTTAGGATTAAGGGAGAAGCACAATAAATTGGGATGTCAGGGACTGATTTCCTAACATTGGGTCTAGGTAGAAGATATCTGTAATACAATAAATAAGAAAGCAGGATATTTGATGCTCTTTAGTAAGGCTTTATTTTCTTTTCACTTCAGAGTCAAACTTATAGAGTTGTAATGCTTACTCAAAGTTGGTGACATCAGGTACTAATTATAAGTTGATCCCTATATGGATTTAAGGTATGAAAATTTAAGAGTATAAGAGAAATACCAGGAAAATCAACTGAATATGAGCTCATAAATAATTGTTATAGCCAATTAAGGATGGCAAAGTTTCCCTTTTTCATAGAAGAACTATACAATGGAATAACATAACAATGAGGTTATCAGGAGCACTTCTCATGCTCATAGATGCTTGGAATACCAAATATCCTTTGTTAAGTAAATTTTAGCTAAACTCAAAGATACCTGCAGCTGATGAAATTAGTCTTCAGCAGCTAAGAGACAAAAATAAATATCTGTTTTATGTAAAAAGAAGAAGACATTTTATTTCCTAACTTATCTAAAGATTCACTCTGATCTTCCCATTGGGAATGTGAATGTGTTGCCTAAAGGCAAGGCAAGAATCAAGCATAGAGTTGCATTCTCCCAATTGCCTGAAAATAAGGTACTTTTGTTAGGCCACTAAGATAACATTTAGTATAAAAACAATTCTCTTGCCCTGTGGTAACAACTCATCAACCAATAAGACTGCCTAGCAAGTATTCCTAAAGTTACTTCTTTTATATCCCCTTTTAATGTGAGGCATTATGCTGCTATACACTAAATTATTCCCCAGTGGCTTGAAAGAGTTAATGCACCCCCTAAGTAGTTAACATACTATTAAATCTATCTCAATCGAATTTTGTTAAAAGAGCATAATATAGCAGAATGTCCATTTAGTTCCATAAAAATAACTATATGACAAAATGAGTGAAGACTATTATCATTTCACACCTATAATATGCCTGACTTTATAATGCACACCTTTTAACTTGCTTAGAATGTACCCTCAGGCTTTGCTAAATCTTTACTTTAATGGTATACAAAAACTAATAGCATTAAATGTACATTTGGTGCCTAACTCAATAGCAGGGTTTTTTTATTTTTCCCCTCATAAAATCTATTACTAATACAAGGTTTCATAATTATCCAAGACAATTTTCATGCTTTTCCCACAGCTGCATATACCAATATGCTAAGAATGGGAGGCTTCCTCCTTCCTCTCTGTAAGAGTATTTCCTTAAATATTTTATGGAAATAGAAACTCCATAGCTTGCAAGAATTTTAGTGCTGTTACAATTATGAAAAATTAGTGAAATACAGCTTGAGAGTACTAAACTTGCACACGAGAAAGAATTCATATTGCCATATTGTCAGGGTCACCTAATTATAGAGTGAATATGAAATAAGGCATGTCATTGACATGAAGTCATTTCAAATAAAAACATAGTCATAAGTATAACAGGAAGACTTTAAAGCTGTGAGATATCAAGAGTACTGGGAATATACTCATCCCTGAAATCTGATGATGGTGAGGCCTGAAATACACCCATTACTATTTAATCTAATTTAATTCAAGGTTTTAGCTCCATCTAAAATAAAAAATAAAATAAAAAAGAATAAATTGGAATAAAGAATTTAGTTTTTTATTAATTATTTAATTGATGTGATTAAAGAAGGTGAAGAATTTTCAGCAAAGGATAAAGAATGGGTAATCTGGGGACCTAAAGAAAAACTATCCAATTTATAAATCTATTTATGATCAGATTAGCAATGCTTCATTATTCATATACTTTAAAATTAAAATATAATGTTTTATGAATTGGTGACATGGGACAGTGACTTTTGCTGGATTGTTAATATATGCACTAGCTCTGGTTTAAATTTTAAATGGGAGGTGGCCTTTCTAGGGATATATATATATATATATTTATATATATATATATATATATATATTACTATATATATTATATATATTACCATATATACATTTTTTCTGTCAATGATACAAAATCAAAAGAAGATAACTAATAATCTCTTGGAATATTAAATTCCTTGAGAAGAAATGCTGAAATGTGGTTTCCAATGACTTAAAATCATAGCCTAACTGCTTTTAAAAAATCTGTGTGACATTAGGCCAGTCATTTAACCTCTCTAAGCCTCTTTTTTTCTTTATCTGTTAAATGAAGAGATTAAACTAAATACTTTCTAAAGTCTCTTTGAGCACTATATGAGTTTATAAATTATATTCCACAATGTTCATGTGACAAAGGGCAAAATAAATTATAAGGGAGCAAAAGAAAACCTAATTGATGATGAATTAAAGTCAGTTGACCTTGAGGAACTAGATATATTCTCAGTACTAAAAGAACTGGTAAATGTAATTGCTTAACCATTGTCAGTGATAAGTAGCTACATAGATATATAAAAAGGATAGAATGTTGTAGATTGGCTGTAAATATAAAGAAATCATTGAGAATGAGAATAATAGGGGCAGCTAGGTGGTGCAGTGGATAGAGCACCAGCCCTGAAGTCAGGAGGACCTGAGTTCAAATCTGGTCTCAGATACTTAACATTCCCTAGCTGTGTGACCCTAGGCAAGTCACTTAATCCCAATTGCCTCAGCCAAAAAAAAAAAAAAAAAAAGAGAATGAGAATAATAAAAGTTCTAAAAGTGGCAAATGGAGATAATTGATTGTTGAAATGTAAGCTAGTGATCCTGACTTATTTTTCTGGAAAAAAAAAAATTTAAATAGATTAGTGTTCCTTTAGGTTATATTTACCACTTCCTCTAACAAAATGTGAATAGATAGGTCCTAACAGTTAAATACATATCCTATTTTGACTGATTTCTTAAAGTAGCAAATAAAAATAATGCTACTGATAGTGTGTGTGTGTGTTATATATTGTCAAATAAATGATCAAATTTATTGTGGTATTTTTGCAGAAAATATAAAAATATAGGCTATATTCCAAATGAATTCAAAACTTGTTAAAATGACTGAAAAGCATGCAGAGACATTAATTGTTGAAAAATAGGCTTGAATGGAGGGTTCCAGGGAACGGCTCTAGAAATTGATCTTTTCTTTATTATTGAATTTTTTTTATCATTTTTGAATAATGTAAATATCTTGCTTATTGAATTTTCTAATGCCATGAAAGTAAGAGGTCTAACTATCACTTTGACTATTTTTTTGACAGGATTCTAGAAGACATTAAGGATAAGGCATTGAATTGATATAATGTCAAGATATTCAGTTTTATATTTGGGTTTATAGTTTTATACTTGGGTTTTAAAAATCAATTTATTGTTCTCTAAGAAATGATGAGAAAACTGATTTTGGAAAAACCTGGAAAGGCTTACATAAACTAATGCTAAGTGAAATGAGTACAATCAAAAGACCATTGTACAAAGCAAAAACAAGATTATATGATGATCAGCTGTGATGGACCCAGATCTTTTTCTTTGTTTCTTTTTTGCATTTACTTTTTAATTTTTTTTGTTTTAAATATATTTCCTTTTAATACACATTGCTTTGTAAATCATGTTGGAAGAGAAAAATCAGAGCAAAGGGGAAAAATTATGAGAGAGAAAAAGAAAACAGAAAAAAGAAGGGAACATAGCATGTGTTAATTTAAATTCAGTTTACTTAGTTCGTTTTTGGATGCAGATTGCATTTTCTGTCGAGAGTTCTATTGGGTTTGCTTTGGATCACTGAACTACCGAGAAGAACCAACTCTTTTCATAGTTGATTATAGTACATTCTGGCTGTGATTGTATACAATGTATTCCTGCTTCTCCTTGTTTTACTCATCAACAGTTAGTATAAATATTTCCAGACCTTTCTCAAATCAGCTTGTTTATTATTTTTTATAGAACAATAATATTTTATAACCTTCATATTCCACTTGTTCAGCCATTTCCCAATTGATGGGCATCTACTCCTTTTTCAATTCTTCGCTACCATAAAAAGAGCTGCTAGAAATATTTTTGTGCATGTGAGTGATTTTTCCTTCTTTATGATTTTTTTTTGAGATACAGACCCAGTAATGGCACTGCTAGGTCAAAGGATATGCACAGTTTGATAGCTCTTTGGGTAGAGTTCCAAATTGCTCTCCTGAATGGTTGGATCATTTTACAACTCTACCAAAAATGTATTAGTGTCACAGTTTTCCCACATCCATTCCACACTTAATAATATCTTTTCCTGTCATCTTAGCCAATTGGAGAGATGTGGCTCTTTTCAACAATTAGGTAATTCAAGGCAATACTAATAACCTTGAGATGGAAAGAACTATCTGGATCCAGAGAGATGCCTATTGAGGCTGAATGTGTATCATAGCATGATATTTTCACCCTTTATTGTTGTTGTTGTTATTGTCATTTATTTGCTTGTTGGATTTTTCTTTCTTATTTTATTTTGATTTGATTTTTTTTTGCATGGCATGATGAATCTTGGAAATGTCTTTATAAGAATTGCACATGTTTAATCTATATTGCCTTATTTGTTGTCTGGGAGAGAGGGAAAGTGGGGAGGGAATGAGAAAATCTCGGAACACAAGGTTTTGCAAGAGTGAATATTGAGAATTATCTTTGTATTTTTTAAAAATAGAAAACCTATTATTATTTAACGAATATAAAATATATAAAATAAATCTCAGAAATATAAGTCCTTTGTTTAAATAGGGGAGAAATGGGAGTTTTGGTCGACTATTTTCTTATGTGTTACCCATATGATATGGCTGTCAAAAAAAAAAAAAAAGCTATTTGCTCTTGATTTAAATTATTAGAACCATAGTGCCCAGGAATAAGTTACATTATTTCCTTTTTTAAGCCATTTATATAAGGAGTATTGTGTTCAGTTTTGCACACCACAATTTATAATAATCTAGAGAAAATTCAGAGAAATGCAATAAAAAAAGGTTTTGTATAGGAAGCTCTCTTACAGGAATTAGCAATGCATTTTTGTTGGATAACTTGCTTTGTATAGCTTGGAAAAAATCAAAAGAAATGTGATATCTATGTTCAATTATTTGAAATGCTGTTATTTGTAACAGAAATTTGGCCCCAGATAACAGATATAAGGACAATGAATGGAAGTGGAAAGAAAACAAATACTTAAGACAGGGAAAATTCCTAATAGTTATGATTGTCCAAAAGTAGAATTGGAAGCCTCAAGTGGAAGGGAAATTCACCCCATACAATATCTTCAATCAGAGACTAGATAACTATTTGTCAAATGTTTTAGCAAAAATTCATTTTCAGGGGCAGCTAGGTGGCACAGTGGATAGAGCACCAGCCCTGAAGTCAGGAAGACCTGAGTTCAAATCTGATCTCAGACACTTAACATTCCCTAGCTGTGTGGCCCTGGGCAAGTCACTTAACCTCAATTGCCTAAGCAAAAAATAAATAAATAAATAAAATTCATTTTCAGGTAGTTTCTAAATTTCTTTCCCTTTTTGAAAATTCTGTGCTTTTATTCTTTGGGGGGAATTCTCTGAAAACTTTTTGCTGTAATTCTTTTATAGAAATGGAACAAATGGGGCATAATTTTGAAATGTCAGGGATTTACTTTAGTATGTAAATCAAGGAAAATTGCTAACCCTCATTGGTAGAACTACATGGCCAGGAAATGCAAGAGATGAAAATGACAAAAAAGGGAAAATAAAACATTAAGAAATCAGTAAAAAGTTAAGATGAATACCTAACAAAAATATCTGTGTCAAAAAACCAATGTATTTAAAACAAATTGATGATTTTGGTTCTCACCAAAAAAACATCATATTTTACCCATTTGAAATATAAAATGACATCAGAATATCCACTTTGTATGACAGTTCTATTCAGTTGTTCCAAATGGCAGGCATAAGTAGCAAATGCTCTATTCCTGAATATAATTCATCCTAAGAGAAAACTGCTAAAGAAGTTTAAAGTTATTATAGATGCCATCTGTTTTGGCCATTTCACATCTTCATTTTTTTTGGCATGGAAAAAAGTATTTTAAGAAACAAATGAATGATGGTCTTATTTAATACTCCAGACATGGGTATAAAAATCCATTGTCACTGAAACAATGCACACAAGAATACATTACCAACAGTCACTGGGAGCTGGTGTTGGAAAAGATTCAATCTTTCTTTTGTTCTTGACACCTCTATTTTCTTATTTTCAGTGCTCTGTGTTTGTTTCTTTGCTTGTTTTTCTCAGAAAACTTTCTCAAACTTGCAATATAAGTTTTGTAGAAATAAATGAGGGGTAAAAACAAGACAGAGCTATTCCAATACAGGATTTCATGAAACACATCAGCTGAGGGAAATGTAAAATAATGAATATGCAAATCTAGAATCTTGCTGGTGTAGACACTTTCTCTAATTTGATCATGTCTTCTTTTGCGAGGAATTCTTGTCCATGTCTTTTTAGAGAACTTTTCAATAGAGTATCCATCATACATTGACATTCTTTTCTTTTATCTTTTTAATATCTCAAAGATAGTTATGTGCACTTGATCTGTTGTCTCTCATTCTCACTATATAGCTATTCTCCCTTATTTTTTGCTCACATAGCTCGTTATGATTTCTTTTTAAAAAAATAATAGCTTTTTTTTTCAAAATATGTAAGCATAGTTTTCATCATCCATCCTTGTAAAAACCTGTGTTGCAATTTTTTCTCACTTTCTTCCCCCCCCCAGCCTCTTCACTAGACAGAAACGAATCCAATATATGTTAAACATGTGCAATTCTTCTCTACATATTTCCACATTTATTATGCTGCACAAGAAAAATCAGATCAAAAAAGAAAAAAAAGAGAGAGAAAACAAAAAGCATTCAAGCAACAACAAAAAAAAGGTGAAAATACTACGTTGTGTTCCAGACTCAGAAATAGTCTGAGTCTTCTCTGGGTGCAGATAGCTCTCTCCATCACAAGTCTATTGGAATTGGCCTGAATCACCTTATTGTTGAAAAGAGCCATGTCCAGCAGTATTGATCATAATGCAGTCTTGTTGCTATATATAATGATATAGCATCAGTTCATGTAACTATCTCCAGGTATTTCTGATATCATCCTGCTATTTCTCATATAACAATAGTATTCCATAACATTCATATATCATAATTTATTTAGTCATTCCTCAACTGATGGGTATGCACTGTTTCCTCTTTTTTGATTTCTTTTACCAGGGATTTAGTTGGAACCTTCAGAGGCTGGTATTAAATTGTCAGTGTGAGTTTTTGAAGTTAAGAAAACTGCAATGTTACATATCAAGTCTTGAACTTTTTGCTTTGTTTATTATCTATATATATATATATATATATATATATATATAAGAAAAAGTAAGGCATAATGAAATTAAAAGTATATGTGTGTATGTTTCTGTATATCTATGTATGTCTGTATATCTATGTATATTTATATCTACATAGAAAACCAGAGATCCCAATTGTTAGATATTTATGAAACCCAATCCTGCTTTTACCTCTTTTATATGATAATCTTCCACAACTTGCTCAAAACTTTCATGAAACAGCAATCATATTGCTTTAAAGATGTGTTTAAAAGTACATTATGCTCACAAATATAATGCCTGTACAGATATGTTCAATAAAAGGATAATAACATTTCTATTAATTATGATTATATTGCTCTTAGAGATTTGCTCAATGTTTCCTTAAAGCAATCCTATTATATTTTAGCTCACAGTGCATGTCATAATGTAATCACTGCACTGGGAATCCTCACATGTATACATATATGTTTATTTATCCTCTCTTCATATGAGCTGTATTTTTCCTATTCTCTTTATTCTTGCTTTTTATCCTCTTTCACACACACATCATATAGATATGGAATATTTGTTCCTTTACTTATTACCTTTCTTACTATTTTTTTGATGCTTCTTATTCTGGATACTGCACTGGAGTAAATGAACAATATTATTAAGAGAACCTTGTGATGGTTCTACTTAGCCAACTAGGACTCAAACCTCTGTCTTTTTAAGGAGGAAAAACAGGAATTGGACCAGTGATTTCATTGGCGTAAGACACCCCAAGGGGATGGAAGTCTCTCTATTAATGCATTAATGCATGCCAAAAAAGTTTTGGCATTTTTATGCAACTTATATTTATGAGTAGTTATCCAGAGTATTGAGAGGCTCTGTAATGGGTTATATAAGTAGTTATACACAGATAGCATCTGCAGCAGTTGAGACTAGAACTCATGGCTTCAATGGAAACTATCCATTGCTTCTTACTTAGAATGTAAAAATAGTAGAGATGTGATGAAATTAACCTGAAGCAGCTCATTAAGAACCAACTGTGAAATTTTTGTGTGAAAGCTTATACTTCTTGAATCAATGAACACTACAAATGAGGATTTTATTGTTTTCTTATTATCAAAACTTAAGAAAAGTGATGGAGAAAATAATAATACAGATAAAATTCTGAAGTGTAATGTGCACAATTTTTTTTCCGGAAATCTAGAGCTAAACATTTATTAGCACACCAATAGATAGATAGATAGATAGATAGATAGATAGATAGATAGATAGATAGATAGTACCATATGTTCCTGGTAAATAGACATTTAATGAATGTTTATTAAACTAATTTGGGGTAATAATATTATGGAAGAGGGGCATATGGGGGAATAATGATACAAAATATTGTCAGTGAAGAAACACTCATCTTCAACCTAACTTTTTAATTTTAGCATTTTGCATTTACATTTGATGTTTAACTATTTGAGTTATTTTAAATATTTGTAGAGTAAACTTTTTTTCCACAATTTTATCACAACAGAATTAATCACTATTTGGAGTTATTAGAAACCTACATCATATTATAAATCTTGTTGATTATACTCTCATTTATCAAATGAGGAAAACACCATACTGAAGCAGGCAGACTCATTGCCATTTTATATATTGCTGTCACATTGAGATATTTTCTGAAGCTCATAGCAGGAGATATTATTTTAAATTGCATTAATCACTAATTAAACTGATTTTATTTCTCCTGCATAAATCATGATTTTATTTGATAAAAACAGACTTTTCCATTAAAAAGCAGCTACTTTTTGATTTTATTAATTGCTTATTACATATCTTAAAATTACTATGACAAGTTCTAATATTTCTGGCAATGACTACTAAAGGGAAATATGGAATCAGAATGTAAACATATTGACTTGCATATTGCATGTTAGGAAATGTTGAAAAAAACTAAGTCACTAATAATTTTATTTTAAATATAAAAGTCTTTCTAATAACTATAAAAAGCAAAAGCTCTAAAAGACTATATAATAGGGGCAGTTAAGTGGTGAAGTGGATAGAACACCAGCCCTGAAGTCAGGAGGACCTGAGTTCAAATCTCATCTCAGACACTTAACACTTCCTGGCTGTGTGATCCTGAACAAGTCACTTAACTCCAATTGCCTCAGCAAAAAAAGAAAAATACTATGATGAAAAATATGAATAAATTAAAATTCTGAAGAAATCTTTGGAGGAACTCTAATTTATATTGTTAAGTATGATAATTTGTCCTTAAATAAGGAGGGGTCTTGGTATATTTTTAGGATTGTTAAGAGGCCTGCTGATCAGATATCTCAGAAGAGGAGAATTTAAGAAAATTCAGAGATTATATAGACTGATTCTTTCTTAAATCATGGATTTTCTGAACAACATCCTCTGAAAGTGGTCATACAGCCTTTATATGAACATCATTAGTGACATTACTAAAAAGAAATGCAATCAATTTTGGGAGTATTCCAACTGTTAAATAGAATGGTGGATTAGCAGAATAGGCTAGGTACACAAAAGCACAGTGGTCAATGAATAATAATCCACTGTTTGAAAAAACCTAAAGCCTTCAGCTTCTCAGGTAAAAATGCACAAATTAACAAAAATCCTGGGAACACAGAAAAATAATATGTCAGACAGTGGGCATAGAACAACATTTCCCACCTTTCCACCATATCTTGGGGTAAATTATTTAAACATACAAATGATAGTATAAGCAAATTAGGAGAGGGCTTGCCTGTCAGATTTTTGGAGAAAAGGGAGGAATTTTTGACCAAACAAGAAACAAAGAACATTATAAAATCAAAAATGGATAATTTTTATTACATTAGTTAAAGAGATTTTGTACAGCCAAAATCAATGCAGATAAAATTAGAAAGGAAGCAAAAAGCTGGAAGATGATTGTTATAGCCAGTGTTTCTGACAAAAAAAAGCCTCACTTCTAAATTCACTTCTAAATATAAATGGTGAACTAAATCAGAATTATAAGAATACAATTCATTTCCCAGTTGATAATTGGTCAAAAGAAGTGAACAGACAATTTTCAGATGAAGAAATTAAAGACATCTATACATTTATGAAAAAAATCTCTAGATCACTATTGATTAGAGAAATCATAATTAATTTTTTTCTGTAATACCACCTTATACCTATTCTGTTGTTTAAGGTTACAGGAAAAGATGTTGGAGGGAATGTGAGAAAACTGGGACAGTAATGTATTTTTCGTACAGTTGGGAATTGATGCAACTATTGCCTCATTATATTAGTGGAAATAACTAAGTCACTTACAGTTGTTCATTGTAAAATATTGCTGTTATTGCGTATAATGTTCTTCTGTTCACTCTGTATCAGTTCTTTTGGGATTGTCATGTCTTGTAATGCAATAATTTTACATTATAATCACATGCTTCACCTTCTTCAGCCATTCCTTAATTGATAGGCATCCTCTCAGTTTCCAATTCTTTTTTCCCCCTCAAAAATATTTTATTTTTCCAATGATATGGAAAGGTAGTTTTCAACATGCATTTTCATAAGATTTTGAGTTCCAATTTTTTTCTCTCTCCTTTTCTTCACTACCTTCTTGTTATTGTGAATGATGTTCTCCTGGTTCTGCTCAGTTCACTCAGCATCAATTCATGTAAGTATTTGCAGATTTTTCTGAAATCACCTGGCTCATAATTTCTTTTAGAAAAATATTATTCCATTACATTCATAAATCATTGCTTATTCAACCATTCCCTAATTTATGGGCATTCACACAAATCTGAATTCCTTGCCATCAAATAAAAGCTGCTACAATATTTTTTCAACATATTAATTCTTTTCTTTCTTTTATTATCTCTTTGGGATACAGACCTAGTAGTTACACTGCTGGATCAAAGTTTATGCACAGTTTCATATCCTTTTGGCCATAGTTCTAGTTGTTTAGAATTGTTTGATCAATTCACAAGTCTACCATCAATGCATGTGTTCTACTTTTTCCACATTCCCCTCAACATTCATCATTATCTTTTTCTATCACCTAGCAAATATGATAGATATGTGATAGTATGACATAGTTGTCTAAATTTGCATTTCTCTAATCAATAGTGATTTAGAACATTTTTAATATTGATCAGAGATGGTTTTAATTTCTTCATCTGAAAATTGTTTACTTTCTTTGACCATTTATGAATTGTAGAATGACTTTTATTCTTATATGTATGAATCAGTTATCTATATATTTTAGGAATGAGACCTTTTGAATTGTTAACAATGGAATTGAGAGTTTGTAAGGAGAAGTTGGTGTCAACACCATTTATAGTTTTTCAATAATAATATGGAAAATAATTTTGCATAGAAAATTTAAGCATTTGTACAAATATAATAATGAATAAAAATAAATATATATTTATAGACCACATATTTTCTTATTTTTTCATTTTGTTATTAAGTAAAAGATAGTAAAAATTAAAATAAAAACCTTTAAGATGAAAAAAAATGAGACCTTTATCAGAAACACTAGATGTAAAAAATGTTTCCCAGCTTTTTGCTTCCCTTCTGATCTTGGCTACATTGGTTTGTTTATGTCAACCCTTTGTAATATAATTTAATATAAATATACATTTTGAATTTCATAATGTTCCCTATGTCTTGTAAGGTCGTAAATTTCTCCCTTCTCCAAAGATCTGACAGGTAAAATCTACCATCCTTCCCTAATTTGCTTATACATTCATCTTTATATTCAAATAATGTACCCATTTTGACCATATCTTGGTCAATGGGTGTGAAATGCTGATCTATGTCTAGTTTCTGCCATAATATTTTCTAATGTTCCCAGAAATCTTTGACAAATAGTAAGTTTTTGTACCAGAAGTTGAAGACACTGAGTTTATTAAATAGTAGATTACTCTAGTCATTGACTATTGTCAATGTGTCTTGTGTATCTAACTTATTCCATTATTTCACTACTCTTTCTTAGCTGTTAGCAAATGATTTTGATGACTGCCACTTTGTAATATAATTTTAGGTCTGGTTTAGGCTTTTGTTTCCTTTTTTCCTATTAATTCCCTTGATAATCTTGACCTTTTGTTCTTCCAGTTGAATTTTGTTATCCTATTTTTCTAGATGATCAATTGCATTTTTTAGCACTTGAATGATATGGCAAAGAATAAGCAGATCAATTTAATTATAATTCTCAATTTTTTACATTATCTTCATCTACTCATGAGCAATATATATATATATATATAAATATATATATTTTCTGTTTAGATCTGATTTTATTTTTGGGAAAAGTGTTCTGTAATTTTGTTCTTATAGTTCCTGGATTTGTCTTGGACAGTAGACTACCAAATGTTTATTTGTCTATAGTAATTTCAAATATCTTCTATCTCCTGCTGCTGGATTTTGCTGGTAAGATATAGAAATGTTGATGAGTTGTATGGATTTATTTTATGTCCTGCAATTTTACTAGTTATTAATTGTTTGTGTTGTTTTGTGGTTCGTTCTCTATAGCTTTCTAAATATACCACCATCACAAATGCTAAGAGTGAGAGTTTTGGATCCTTATTACCGACCTTAATTCTTTTACTTTCTTTCCTTCTCTTACTGCTAAAGCTAGCATTTCTAATGATGATAAACTTCCCTGTTTCATCTTTGATCTTACTAGTAAAGCTTCTAGCTTATTGCCATTGCATATAATACTATCTGATAGTTTTAGATAGACATATCAGTTTAAGGAAAACCCCGTGCTCTATAGTGTTATTATTAGGAATTTATAGTGTATTTTTCAAACTTTTTTTCTGTATCTAGAGATAATTTTATAATTTCTGTTCATTTTGTTATGGATTTATTTAATTATGCTGATAGTTTTCCTGACATTGAACTAGCACTGTGTTCCTGG
>JAJPUD010015812.1:743-36063 GCA_023553655.1 Myrmecobius fasciatus | reverse complement strand
TATCCAACATATTTTGCAATGTTCCATACCATAATTCCCTACCTCTACAAAGAAGGGAGAGAAATGCATTCTTATTTTCTTCTTTAAAGTCAAACTTGGTCATTATCATTTCATAGTATCCAGTTTTAGTTGATTACTGTTGTTCTTTTCAATTACATTGTTGCAGTCATTTGTAAATATTGTTTTCCTGGTTCTGCTGAATTCACTTTGTATCAGTTCATATAAATCTTTTCATGCTTCTCTGTATTCTTCAGCTATATGAGATTTTCAAGTGAGTGCGGAATGGCCTTGTCATCGATATTGTAGATGGGATTCCTGCTCAGGTACGAGTTGGACTAGATGCCCTTTGAGGTCCTATCCAACACTGAATTGAATTGAAGTGTTTGACTTCCCTGGACTCTAGACCATTTGCCTGCCCAGTACCTGCTTGCTCCTTTCTGCTTTTGTCTCCCTCTCTGGATCTCTGATCTGCCTAACCTGAGGCTTGTGCCAAGCTCCTTCCTGTGTCTGCCCTCAGCCATCAGCCTTTTACCCCTTAAGTCTCGTAGTCACTATACATTCATTCAGTATTCACTGAGCTTCCACTAGTGCACAGCAAGTTCTGGACTTGTTATTGCACCAGATAAAAAGAAGTTTAAGATCCTTGCCCATGTGGAGAAAGATATTGATGCAACAAATGTAATAAATGCCATGAGGGAAGCGCTGTATGATGTTGGAATAAAAGAAAGAAAGGAGAGAGGGAGAAAGCAGAATTCAGTGGGGAAGGAGGGGAGAGGAAAAGAGAGAGGGATGGGTAGAGAGAGGAAGGGAAAGAGAAAGCGAGGAGAGACACAGAGACAGAGAAGAGAGAGGGAGGAAGAGAGGGGGGAGGGGAGAAGAAGAAGAAAAAGAAGGAGGAGGAGGAAGAGGAGGAGGAGGAAGAAGAGGAGGAGGAGGAGGAAGAGGAAGAGGAAAAAGAGGAGGGGGAGGAGAGGGAGAGAGAGAGAGAGAGAGAGAGAGAGAGAGAGAGAGAGAGAGAGAGGAAGAAGGAGAAGAGAGGAGAGGAGAGAAGAGCTCTCCTAACTATAGAGATCAGGGAAGGCTTCCTTCAAGAGATGGCATTTGATCTGGGTCTTGAAGAATAAATAGTATTTTTATACTCAGAGATGACTGTGGAGACTTTGCAAACAGAGAGAACAGTGTGAGCAAAAGTTCAGAGGTAGATAAAGAACAGAGTATGCTTAGAGAATACCAAATTCCTGTTTGGCTGAACAAGATAATTTCTTTTTTTTTTCTTTTAGCTGTTTTGAGTAATATAAATATTCAAATCTACCAGACAATGTCTTTACGAGTACAAAGAGAGATTAGGTTGAAAATGTAGCTTGGAGATCCTAGAATGACAGGTTAAGGAATTTTACCTTTATCCTGTAAGTAATGGGGATCCATTGAAGGCTTTTGAATAGGGAAATGACATCAGAGATGGACATTTTGAAGATTAACTAACTGGCTTATGAAGGATATATTAAAGAAATAAGGACCCATTAAGACTCTGACCTTCAAGATAAGACCACTGGGAAGATCTAGATGGGTAGTACCAAGGGCATAGGGAGGGATACATAAGAAAGACTTTGCTATCATCTTCCAGGACCCAGGACATTCTTCATCTTTTCCCAGGGGCTACATTATTTTTCTCACACTATTCCTCTGTATCGCAATCTCTGCTCTCATATTCAAGGGCTTCAATATATACAATGATATCTTCTCAAATATTCTCTCTGCCCAGTTCAGCCTCCTCAACATCCATGAACTCCATTTCTAGTCAACCACACACACAGAAAGAAAAGAAATAGGCATTTACAAGTGCCTACCACATACTAGGCACTATGCTGAGCACTTTATTATTTATTATTATTTAATTATATTAATTAATTTATATTATTTGATCCTTACAAAAACCCTGGGATGGAGGCGCTATTATCATCCTCATTTTAGAGTTGAGAAAATCAAGGCAGGAGGAGTTAAGTGACTTTCCTAGGCTCCAATAGCCAGTAAGTATATGAGATCATATTTGAAGTCTTTCTTACTTTAGATATAGTGATCTATCTGCTGTACCACTAGCTGCCTCAAGACAGCTTGCCTTTGGTCTCATCAGCATCGATAACAGGGAAGATTCAGAATTTGGAAATTGTTATCTTTCACAGTCTTCCATCCTTCTGCCTCATTTCTTCCTAAATCCTTTCCTCAACTTCACTAAGGTACCTTCAAGGACATCCTCAATGGAAAAAAAGGGAGATGTACTCATTCTGAAGATAATAAGTGCATTGGACCAGGGATTGTGATTTCATCAGAGTAAGGAGCACTTAGGGGAAAACTCCTTCATCCTGTAGATCAGTTATAATTAAGTCTACATTGCTCGGGCAAGAAGAGATTAAATTGATTGCCCTGGATCAGAGACTGAACTTGAACTTAGTTCTTCTGACTTCCTGATGGCTATTCCTTCTCTTCCACCTTCCTTTCCTCCCATCTTCCTTCCCTCCATGTATTCTGTAATCTGCTGGTCATGGTTCCCTGGTCCCTTGTGATGTTCCCCCTCCCAACTTTAAGCATTTGTACTGGGTATCCCTTATCCCTGGGATGCTCTCCCTCCTCATTGCCAGCTCCTGCTTTGCCAGCTCCTACTTTGCCAATTTCTTTCAAGTCTCCACTAAAACCCCACCATCTGCAAGAAGCCTTGCCCATTCTCCCCTAATCTTAGTGCTTTCAATATAACCTACACATATCTTGTTTGTGCACCATTGTTGGCATGTTGACTCCCTCTTAGACTGTGGGCTTCTTGAGAACAGGGTTTTTGTTTTTTTCTGGTTTTTGTCCCCAGCATTTTGCTCATTGCCTGGCACATAATGGAGATTTAATAAAATGCTAGTTGACTGACTGACTGCTTCTCAGATTTACACACACACACACACACACACACACACACACACACACACACACACTCCTCTTGGCTGTTAGCCTAAGTAGAGGGAGAGGAAAGAACAGAAATCTTTTCAACAGGAAATTGAAACCCAAGATAAGTGAGGACATGGTAAGAGAGTACGGAGCTAGCCTCCATGTCTTCAGGTCAAGAGGCTCAGTCAAGCAGTAGCCTATGATCCTGAAGTGACTTGAGAATGTGAGAGTGTACAGCTGGCCATCAAATCTGGAGCTAGAGACTGGAAGAGCACCACAGAAAAGAAAATATTGTCTTCATTTTTAAGAACAATAAGAAGATGGCCAGCAAAACCCCATGTTGTCGCATGGCACTTTAGACCATGTTTTCTTCCACGCCAGAGGCTGTCCTTGGATCCTTTCAGTGTTTGATAGAACATATAGCAACAGCCAATTGTAGGCTCTTATCCCCCCTAGCTCTTCTCCAGTGGCACATGTCCTTAATGAAGCCTTTTTTTTTTATGCCTTTTCCCACATGCAAATAAAGGCCTGGCTTTGAATCCTGGTTCTTCCTCTTGCTGAACTTGTCTTTGGGCCAGTCATATGTACTATTAATTTATCTGTAAAATGAAGGAGCCAGATTAGATGGTCTCTGAGGTCCTTTGTCCAGCCATACATCTATCGTTTCATGATCTTCTATAGGCCCACTCTGTCTTTTCAAGGTGCTTTGAGTTCCTGGTTCAAAATCACATTGAGATCTGAGGCCATGTTAATAAACAGGTGATATCCACAAAGCAGAGGCAATAGTCCCACAGCCTGGTTTATCCCCATCTGGAGTTCTGACTCTGCTCTTGGCTCCATATTTTAGGGATGATATTGATAATCAATATCATGTCCAGAGGAGAGCAACCAGGTTGAGAAAAGGACTGAAGACTCTGACATTATTGGAAAAGACTGGAGATGTTTAGTCTGAAGAAGAGAAGACTCGGGCAAATTTGATTACTGATTGAGCTGCTATGTGAAGAAGGGATTAGGATAGTTCCTCCTGACTCCAGAAAGTAGAAGGAAGATTAATGAGTGGAAAGAATAAGGGAAGGGAGGAAAAAGGAAGGAAAAAAAATTAAGGAAAGATGGAAGGAAAGAAGGAAGAAAGGAAGGAAGGAAAGTAGGGAAAGAAGAAAGGAAGAAGGAAGAGAGGAAGGAAAGAAAGAAGGAAGGAAAGGAAGAGAAAGAAGGGAGGAGGAAGAAAGGAGAGAAAGGAGGAGGAAAGAAGGGACAGAGGAAGAGAGGGAGGAAGGAAGGAGAAAACATTTATTAAGTACTGCTATGTGTCAGGCACTGTACTATAACTTTCAGAGATGCAGATTTAGGCTTGATGTAATGAAAAACTTCCTCATTAAAGCTATCCACAAGTGAACTAGGCTTCCCAGAGAGAAAGTGGTTCCCACTTGTTAGTGCTGTTCAAGCAAAGACTGAATGGCCTCTCTGGAGAGAGAATTGCTGGTCAGATCCAGGGTGGCCTAGAGCAGAGGTTCTAATTTGTATTTTTTAAAATACTTTGTCCCCTGTATTCCAATAGTATTAGTTTCCTTTGAAAATGTTTTGTTTTATTCACTTACAAACATGATTCTGAAAAGGAGTTCATGGGTTTCTCCAGACTGTAGGAGGGATCTGGCCTAGAAGGCCCCTGGAGTCTCTGCAAGTTTCTGTTCTGTGATTCTAGAACTTAAGAGAAGGTATTCTTTATATGCTGAACTCTGGAATACAGGAGGATGACCCTTGTCAAGAATGCTAGAGACAGGATTCTTGGTCGGGTGAGGGTTTGGGCTGGGACAGCTTGGTGGCACTGTGGACAGAATGCAGGGCCTGGAGTCAGCAAGATCTGAGTTCAGACTTGGTCTCAGACACTCCCTAGCTGTCAGCCTGGCAGGTCACTTCACCCTGTTTGCCTCAGTTTCCTCATCTATAAAATGAGCTGAAAAAGGACATGGCAAACCACTGAAATATCTTGGCCAAGATACAACTGAAGGGATAGAAACATAGCAACAGGAATTTGGGCTGGGTACTCACTGAGGTTGTTTCCAAACCTGAGAGTTAGTGGCTCTGAGCTGCCCTTTGCCTTCATTTCCTCATCTTTAAAGAAGGGAGCTGGAGGCAGACCTACTTTGTGACATCAGGATTGGGAGGAAACCAACTGCAGCAATATAAAGGACCTTTCGCCTAAAGCTCCAAGTCCCGGTGGGAAACATGGCCCTGGGAATGAAAACACAAAGTCACAAGCACAGATCCTGGCCAGCCTTCGACTGTACATGACGTGGTACTGGAGGTATCAAGTCTGTCCAGGCTGTGCTCAGCCTCATGGCCTGCCCCATACTGGTCTGACGTAAATCCTGGGGACGGCATGAAGGCAGCTGGTTTGCATCTGGAGCATTTGTGTTCCTGTGCCCAGGAAGACCTGCTAGGGAGAATAACTGAATCATAGGGCTCTTGTACCCCTTGACTCCCCATGTGTCCCTGGACGGCCTGTATTACTGGCTCTCACTCTGTGGCCTGAGGATGCAATTTTGAACTAGAGTGCGAGAATCCTTCTCCCTTCTAGTCTCCACATATGCCATGAATATTGGTGCCAGCATCCCTGTTCCTCCTGTTGCATCACCCAGGCCTGGCTCTGCCACTGCCTCTCAGTGACACTTTTGGTTGGCAGGTAATGGCAGACTTGGATTGGGAGGGAGCCGACTCTACCTGCACAAAGAACCTTTTACTTTATATCATGTATCAGGATTTTTTTTAACTAGGTAAAAGAAGTTATTCTTCTTTTTCCCATCAAAACAAAAAGAAACTTCTGTCCTTGTGAAGTTTATATTTTATGAGGAGCAGGAGCTTCAGAAGAAACTGGAAATGTGGATAGAGAAGCACAGCTGAATGGAACCAATTGGGATGGCTCCTTATCTAGCTTAGACCCCCATTATCTGCCAGGTTCCAAAGTGCCGTCCCTCCTCATCATGCTGTGATTTCTGGTTTTGACCCAGCTTCTCCCATAGACATTTCCTGCCTTTGACCTTTTGACGTAAATAATTCATCTTCTGGCCACTTGACCCCAGTGTGGCCCCACGTGTTTCCGATCCCTTTTCATGCAGGAATTTCTCAATTACATGGACACCTCCCTTCCTCCTCCTCCTCTCATCCCAAACCAGGCAATTCAATTTGATTCAATCCAACAAAACTTGACCTAGTGCCTAATAAACAGTATTGCTAATCTGGGCACTGGAGATAGAAGACAAAAATGAAAAAATATGCCCTCGAGCTAACATTCTCTTGGGGGAAGGGATAAAAATGAGGAGGAAGGTTCAAATTCAGTCAGCTTCATGGGTCCTTAACAGACTTCAATGCCCATCCCTGGGAGAATAGTACACACCCAGGGTTTTATGAACTTTATCCCTCAAGACATTTCATGATGTCATCATGGATTAGGATGCTCTCTTAACCCACTCTGAGGCAGACATCTTCCTCTTTGACCCCTGATCCACAAATCAGAATTGATTCAATCCAACAAGCATTAATTATACATTTATAGTATACAAATGAAGGGGTGGAATGGCTATGGGGTGAGGAAGACCAGTGGCTTCAAGTCTCTTTCACATTAATGCTGTGGATTATAAACAAGTCTCGAGACCCCTCAGTCCCTGTTCCCCTCACCCCATCCCAATACTAGGCAATTCTCTAAGACTCTAAGTTATAATCTGTATCAGAAGAGGGGATTTTCACATTGGGAGACCTTGTTATAGATGATGGCATTGCTCTGCTAGCCAAATTCTTGGACACACAATCTGGACCCATACTTGGTTCTAGAAGCTTAGAATGTCTACTCTATCTGAATAGCCTCTAAGACTTTAAGGTCACCTCCAGATCACAACAGGGGACATTATTATTAATAACAACTCAAGTGTCTAAGACTTTAAAGTTTACAAAACATTCTTTTCACCACCTTATTATGTCCCTCCCCCAAAAAGCTCGATCCTGTCAGGTAAAAGGATGTATTTTTTAAAAATCCCTATTTATAAATGAGGAAACTGAGGTGAAGATTTTCCAAACCATCCCAGAGAGCCTGAAACATTTGCCCACATCCACAAAGACACACAACTAATTATCCTCAGAACTAGCTTAATCTAATGACTTTAAGACCATGCATGAGCTGTGGATTCTGCTAGGACTGGGATGGAGGGACTGGGATGCAGGTCATTCTTAAAAATAAACTACTTGGCTTGATTCCTGCCTGCAGGATTGAGCCATGACCACTAGAGGTCACTGGCTTTCTGTATGGTTTTGTCTTCATGCTAAATGCTGTGGTCCCAAACCGAGGTTGAAGGAAGGCTGGAAAACTGCATCCTTTAAAGATTTATTTTCTAACCAGGCAATTATAAGCTTTAGAGATGTCTTCTATGGATACTGGACTAAGAAATGGATGTAACAATACCAAAAAAGTTTCCCTTTCTCAAGGAAAAGAAACTGGATCAATGTTACTTGAGTCCCCAACTCTCCAACCTATTTAGGTTCCTTGGTGTTTGTGGAAAAGGTGCTGATCTGACTATTATGTCCAGCTAGTACTGTGGGGTGGAGGGACGGGGACTGAGCAGTCTAGGGACTTGCTTTTAATCCACAGCAATAATATGTCAGAGGCTTGAAGCCACTGGTCTTCCTGATCCTATGGCCAGATCATCCCTTCCTTTGTATATTGTAAATGTGTAACTGATGCTTGTTGGATTGAACCAACTCAGTTCTTTGTGACTTCAGAACCAGTGTACTATCTACTAAGCCACCAATTGCCAATAATAATAATAATAATAATAATAATAATAATAATAATATCTGGTTCATAGGGTCATGGTGTAACAGAGATAATTTATGTAAAGCCTTTTGTGAACCTTAAAAAAACAGTAAATAATGAACCTATATGTGTATGTATGTGACATTTCTGTCCTGGCTATCAAATGCATCATCAAGCATCATTTATCAGCACCAAGCTCCCATTCCTCTTTGGGAAGGGTAAAAGGAGGAGGTCAGTAAGCAGCACCAAGGTGCCCGTCAGCAGGACCTTCTGGGGCAAGCTCGATGCACAGAACTTCAGGGTGGGAAGGGACCTGTGGCAAGATGGACATTCTGTCAGGTCTATTATAGCATGGGCTAGGTCCATTTTGCCAGACAAAAACAGAAACTCTCTCTGCCTTCAAGGAGCTTATGTGCAATTAGGGTAAATTATTTTTACAAGTGTAAATTATAAAGGAAAAGTTAATTCAATTTGATATAAGGAAGGACCTCATGTAGTAAGTGGCACCTCAATAAATCAACAAGCATTTATTAAGCTCCTACTGAGTGTCAGGCACTGTGCTGGATTCTGGGGATAAAAGTATAAAGCTAAGACCCACAAAAAAATTCTCTTCCTAAGGAGATCTCTGGTTGTTAGTCCAGAGATAAGAAAATGAGGTTATGTGAGTGTTATGTGGTCCTCTAAGGTCCCAAACAAAATTAGGGAGACATACATGGGCCCATGGGATGAGAGAAAAGTCATATCAGTAGTTGCAAAAAATGTAAATTAAAATGGCTAGATAAGCTAGATTGAGTAATAGACTATTTCTGAAACTTCACAAGCTTGCTTTCATCCAGCTTATTGGATACCCCAACTCTAAGCACTCAAATTGCCTCCTATCCCCATCCCAATCCTTTCTAGTCCCCTGAAATCTCCTTGAGATGAGAATTTTCTGTTCTGTGGTCTTAGACTTGTAAGGATGGGAAAGAATGGAGCTGAGGATGTTGAGGAATCAATCATGGTCAGATTGGACAGAGGGACTGTCAGCACAAATACTGATGCCTCAGAAGGTGATTCCAAAGGATGGGGCAAGCTCTTTCAGCAAACTAATTTGAGATGAGATCTCAGCTGATTTTTACATCCCAGAAATAAAGCCTTTAGCATTCTCATTGGCCTGAGCAGTTAGGCACTCAGTAGCTTAAGGAGCTTCTTGATGAGAGTGAAAAAGGGGAGTATAATAACTGGTTCAAAGTTTTAACATTAAAAAAAAACTTAAAGAAGACAAAATTAAGGTTATGGTAATTGGTCCCATCACTTCTTGGCAGTGAGAGGGATAAGAAATAGAAGCAATATCAGATTTCATATTCTTGGGCTCAAAGATCATTGCAGACAGCAACAGTGGTCATGGAATTAAAAGAGGCTTGCTCTTGGAAGGAAAGCTAGGGCAACTATGAACTGCATACTAAAAAGCAAAGCCATCACCTTGCTGTCCATATAGTCAAAGCTCTGTTTTTTCCATTAGCAATGTGAGAATTGGACTATAAGGAAAGGTGAGAGCCACAGAATCGATGCTTTTGAATTGTGGTGCTAGAGAAGACTTGAGAATCCCTTAGACTGCAAGGAGATCAAATCAGTCAATATTGAAAGAAATTAATTCAGGCTGTTCACTGGAAGGCCAAATACTGAAGCTGAAACTGAAATACTTTGGCCAGGTCACTGGAATAGACCCTGGTGTTGGGAAAGATTGAAGGCAAAAGGAAAAGGTGATGGAAGAGGATGAGATGGAAAGATAGTGCCATGGAAGTACTGACTATAAAGCCTGACAGACTTCAGGAGATAGTGAAGGATGGAAGGGCCTGGCACAGGGCATGGGGTCATGAAAAATTGGGCACAACTCAGTGACTGAACAACAAGGAGAATTTGGCCTCAGAATCGCTGCTGGCAGAATGGTGCAAGCTGAGGAGGGGAGGATAGAACAGAGATGGGTTGTAGACAGTTGAAACACAGGAAAAGGGAAAAAAGCAGAAAAAGAACACGTTTCTCTGTGAGTTTCAATCACCAGGGCCAGATGAACTAGATTCTAGCTAGGTGGGGGACTACAGGTATGAAATGCTACATGCATTATCAAACATGATCATATGTACAAAGGTTTACAAATTTAGAGCTCTTTAGGTCCAATCCTCCATTTTGCAGATAAGGAAACTGAGTCTTGCGGATAAGGAAACTGAGTCTCAGAGAAGTTTAATAAGAGACTTTCCTATGATCATACAGCAAATAAGTGCCAGGGGTAGGATTAAAATCTGGGTCTATAGGTCCAGCATTCTTTTTTACAACATCCTGTTTGAAAAAATTGGCAGGGGTGATTCCTAATTTATTCTCTGTGTTTTTAGCCTCCTAGAGCAATCTTAACTTCACAGAAGCTGGCTATTCAAAGGGCCTGTACTTCTTGCTGATTCAGGTCCCCATCATCCATCAAAAGAGCCATTTTGAATGTTGGGAGATTCTTGCCATATTTCTGTGAATAAAAGGATGGGCTGACCTGGCAATGATCCCCTTTTAATGACAATGCCGGGCATTCATGGGAAGCCGGCTGACATTTCCCAGGGCCCTTCGACAGCTACTCTCTCATGTGGATCCTGGTGACATCCCCAGGAAGCTGGACTTGGCAGCTTTGACTGTGTTTGTACAGCATCAGACAAATACTTCTGAAGCATCTGTTGTATGCCCAGTACTGGACCAGCTGTTGTGGTGGGGGGAGTCACTTGACCCTAACCCTAAACCCCATCTCATTTCAGCTTATAAAGTCTGAATTAATTTTTTAAAATGTGAGATTCTCTTTACTTTCCCCTAAATATTTATTCATCCACCTCTGCCTTCTGCATAACATATATATGTATATATGTTTTATAGGTATATATTTATATGTGCATGTATACATATACAGAAAACATTTAACCTCTGTTTGCCTCAGTTTCTTCAACTGTAAAATGGGAACAATAATAGCACCTATCTCTCAGGGTTGTTTATAACAATAATAATAATAATAATCTTTATAAGATTAAAAAATTAACCTTTTAAATTTTGGACTTCATTACATTCAGACTTTTTCAAATTTTAATTCCATCGGACAGTTCTGGCGCATTTTGTGAATTTTTACAATTTCATAAATCTTTATATTCAATAATCCTACTTTAAAAAAACTAAGCTTTCTTATACAATTCAGAGAAGTATTAACTAAATTTACTTCTGATTGAGCTAGCTCTCGATCCCTGAAGCCACATTGCCCTCAAATAACAATCAGCACAACAATAGCAACACCAATATCAGTATCAGCAATAACAACAACAAAAATGGGCACTTATAGTTTTTTAAAGTTAGGAAGAAGCACTTTTGCATATATTATTCCACTTGAGCATAGTCAACATAAACATTTTCTTGGTTAAAAAAATTAGGGTAGAAAATGTTGCAATGAAAAAAGTCTAGCTTGGAAGGAAAGAGGAAAAGGTTTCCCAAAGCAATCTATCCCTGAGCCATAATTTGTATACATAATTGTGTGTACAGAAAGCATAGGAAATATGGTCTCAGTTCCCAGTGACACAGGAAGAAAAGGGTTGGACTTGGAAATAAGAAGACCCATATTCAAATTGCCAAGTGTGTGATCAAGAGCAGATCTGTCATTTCTCTAAACCTCAGTTTCATCTGCGAAATTGAGATTTTTAAAAAAAATTCATAATAAAAAAGTTTTTTTTAAATCAAAGTCAATCAGAACGAACATGTGGATGCTTCTCAGAGAAAAACCACAGAACCAGTGGTGGGATTGTAAGGGGGAGGGTGTTCATTTGTAACTCAAAGAGAAAAGTGTTATTTTGAAGTGGGCATCATAATATCTCAGTATCTCCCTTCAGGATTTGTCATGAAGTTCAAGTGGACAAAGTGCTTCTTCCTAACTTTAAAGAACTGTAGAAATGTTCATTATTGTTGTTGTTATTATTGATATTGGTATTGATATTGCTATTGTTGTGGTGGTTGTTACTAGAAAGGCAATGTGGCCCAAGGGATTGAGGGTCAGCTCAAAATCAGAAAGACCTTGGTCTTTAAGAATAGGAAGGGTTTGGGTTGGCAGAAAGGGTGAGGTAGGGAAAGGGTTTCTCAGGGGGAATGGTAAGTGCCATATGCAAAGGGATTTAGGGCATTGGACCATTCCATCCACCATGCCTTCCTTTGCCCCTGTGACTGACCCACCTCTTTTCCTAGTTATGACTTTATCTTTGATGTTGCTTCATACACAAAGCTTATCTTCATATCATACTGAAAATCTCATTACCCTTCATGTGTCTCTCCATAGCCACAGAGGTCACCAGCCATTTTAATTCCTGGAAGATTGTTGTGTTCCATGGTTTGTATACAGACGGTGGAGGGGCTCAGTTATTTTTCAAAGTGCCAGTGGAGAATAGCTCAATCTGGAGCCCATTTCACTTAGATTAAAAAGCTTAAAAAGTCTGAATGAAACTTTTAAAATGTGATGTTCTCTTTATTCTCCCCTAAATATTTATCCATTCATCTCTGCCTTCTGAATAATATATATATGTGTGTGTGTCGTGTACATATGTGGTCATATATGTGTGTGTACATATATGCACACATACATACACGGAAAAAAGTCCCAAAAGTCTTAGTTCAGTTTGAAGCTATTAATATTTAATAATGGAATAACATTACAATAATATCATTATAATAGAATACCAATAGTATTCTAATGTATCGTATTAATATGTTTCATATTACATATACAATATGTTTCATATACAATACCATAATATATAAATATGTAGATATAGATTTATTTATTTGCTTATTGATTTACTTATCAGCCCGAGGCTTCATCAGTGTAAGGAGCAAGCTCCTAGGTGAGGAAACTCTCTTAACAAAGCAGACAAGTATCTTCTCTGTGACTTCTAGTACTCAAGAGTCATTTGAGGCACCTGAGGTTTTGGCCAGAACCACACAAGCCAGCATATGTCAGAAGCACGGCACGAATGAAAGTCTTTTTGTCTCTGAGCCTGGTCTCCTAGCCATGACGGTGATAATAGTCAAAATATCATTTTAAGGTTTGCAAATCACTTTAGCCCCCTGATCTCATTTGGACCTTGTAACATCCCTACCGATGATATTTGAAATAAGTGAGATTTTAAAGAAATAAAGAGGTATGCAAAGAAAATAAGTGTCTGAGTAGAATTTGAACTTAGTTCTAACTCCAAACTCCAGCATGCTATAAATTATGCCATGCTTTTTATATGAATAAAACAGACTAGGCCATTGCACTGCCTCCTAATTGGACACCTAGCTTCCAGACTCATCTTCCTCCAATCCATCTTCCATGTGGCTGCTAATATTGATCTTATTAAACTGCAAGTCTGATCATAACACCCCATGCTCAAGAATCTTCAGTGGTTCCCAATTACTCCCAAACTCCTAAAATAATATTCCCTAAAATAAAATATTAAACTCCCCAGTTGGGCACTTAAAGCCCCTTCATAATTGGGCTGAAGCCTACCTTTCTAGTCTTGTTTTATGTGCCTACTGGTTTGGGAGTACTGACTCAGTACCTCCATGTGACTTGTCAGACTGCAACCTTCCTCTACCCCCCATCCTTGGACTGCCCTTCTTTCCTCACTTCTGCCTCTTAAAATCATTTGCCTCTTTGGATCTCAGCTCAGGTGCTATCTTCTCTTGAAAGTCTTTTCTGATTCCCCTAGCTATCAGTCAGTCGGTCAATGGTCAACAAACATTTATTAAGCACCTACTATATGCCAGGTACTATGCCCTTCAGTGTTCTTTTTTTTCTAATTACTATATATATATATGTATATATATATATATATATATACATATTATATACCACCCCATGTCCCACACCCACTACAATGTGAGGTCTTTGAAGACAGGGACTGTTTCATTTTCCCTTTGTATTCTCATTACCCAGAAACTCACCTTGTTCCTAGTAGGTACTTAATATCTTCTTGGTTTGAATCAAATTGGGAAGACATTGTAAGTACAGATAGCAGTGTGATTCAAAATGGAAAATTCCAGGTCTTGTTCAGGAGACCTTGGATAACCACTGTGGCTGGAGGAAGTACAGACTGTAATTGGAATAATCTGCTAGGGCAGATTGTCTAATTTGATGGCCATGAAGTTCTCAGAAATTTTTTCTCTCAATCACAAAATGATTTGATTATATGCATTACTGGGTTTCCCATAGGGATGCTATGAGGAAAAAATGATGCTGTGTTCCTGCAGCCTTCCTGACTTGGACAGTTAACATCCCTGTGTGACTAGCTGAGCTAACAGAGTGATCCAGTGAGGCTAAGGCTGTAAGGGGTTTGGGTCCAGAGGATAGAATATGGGAACAAGAAGAGGAGTTTTTAAGAAAGTCTTATTTGGGCTCAATTTAAAAGTTGCTTTCTTAAGTGGAATCGGTTGGAGGTTTTTCAACAGGAGCTGGATGGCCATTTATCAGGGTTGTGGAAGTTACACTTGGACTAGATGTCTTCCAGGTTACTATGTTATACTATCAAATACTTGAGTTTTCAGTTCAGTAAGACCTCCAGATCTCTTTCTTTTTTAAACAAAATTCCCAGCGTCTTCCATGTATCTCCTTGTCTTTCTATGTTTTTTCTCATCCTCTTTCTCCTCACCCTTCTTTTAGATACCCATTATTCTGGCAAGAGCACTACCATCCTTCCAGGTACCCAGCCTCTCAACATTAGAGTCATCTTATACTTCTCATCTTTCCTTACTCTACCTGTAGTCATCCTCCATATCTTTTAATTGGACCTTCACAGCATCTTTCATCCCTGTTGCCTTCTCTGCTCATACAACAATCACTTTAGCTCAGGCCCTTATCACCTCTCACCTGAACTATTATTATAGGCCCTCAGTTGGTCCCCCTGCCTCAGATCTTTATAGCAATCCACCTTTCACATTGCCATAGTGATGTTCCTAAAGAGTAGATCTGACCACATCAAACCCTTACTCTATAAACTCCAATGGCTTCCTATTACTTGTAGGATAACATATAAATGTCTTTGTCTGATACTTAAAGGTCTTCACAATCAGACTCCCAACTTCCCTTTCCAGTCTTATTTTACCGTTGCTTCTCTCCTAGCTGCACTAATCTTCTTACTGGGGGAATGACTGAATAGTAATATAGAAATGTTAATGAATGTTAGCACGCAATTAGAAATGGCAGATAGGAAGAATTCAGAGACAATGGGAAGAACTATAGGAAGTGAATGAAATAAGGACTTTACCATGACTACCATAATGGAAATGAATTGATCATTTCAAAAGAACTATTTCCATTATCTTCTTACTGAAAACATACGCAAGCTCATCTCCATGAGGACTCAGTCTCCTTCATAGTTAGAAGGTCCCTTTACCTCATCTCAGCCTCTTGGAATCCTTGATTACTTTCAAAATTGAACTTAAGCACTCTCTTCTACGTGAAGTCTTCTTTCATCCTCCCATCTTCCCCCTAAAAATTATCTGGTGTTTATGTAGTACACACATGTTGGCTTCTCCAGGTAATAATGTAAGCTCTGTGAGGGCAAGGACTATATCATTATTGTCTTTGTATTCCTAGCACCTATCATAATGTCTAGCACTTGATAGCCACTTAATAAATGTTGAGTGATTGACTTCTTTTTTTTTTTACATCCATTTTACCAGACTTTTGTTTTTACATTATTTCAGTTATTTCTCAAAATTTCCTCCTTCCATCACCAAATTTAACTCTCCCTTATGACAACAATAACAACAACAAAATCATTAAACAAAACACCCAATATGGTGCCCAGAGCTGATACTATATAAAACATTCTGCCCTATTAGCCCCTATTCCTCTGTTGAGAAAAGAGAAGCTAGCCGTCTTTGCTCCAGAATAAGGATTGTTTTTTCAGTAACCTATGGTTTAGTTCCTTTGAAATGATCAGTTCATTTCCATTATTGTAGTCATGGTGAATATTGTAGTCATGGTAAAGTCCTTATTTCATTCAGTTCCTACAGTTCTTCCCATTGTCCTTGAATTCTTCCTATCTGCCCTTTCTAATTTCGTGCTAACATTCATTAACATTCCTGTATTACTGTTCAATCATTCCCCAAATGATGGGGCGGCTACTCTGTTACCACAAGAAGTGATGAGAACCACATTTGGGTATATATGAAACCTTTGTCAATAGAGATAGCTAAGTGGAATGTCCAAGAGAATAATAGATTTGGAATCAGAAAGGCCTGAGTTAAAATCCTTCCTTGGACTTTAAGTAGCTATTTGACTTACCTTTCTCAGCCTCAGTTTCCTCATCTGTAAAACAGAAGCAATAGTAATAGCACCAACCTCACAAGGTTGTTGAAAAGATCATATGAGATTTTATATATAATATTGTATTTATATATATAATATATATAATGTCCTTTGCAAATCGCTTGACACAGATAATGGCTACTAATTTGTCTCTCTCTCTTTGACTTCTTGGAGTATGTTAAGAGTAGGGGGAATGAATAATTCAATGTTTTTCTTGCCTCATTGTATGTGGATATTCAAGGTGATTGGACCATTTCTCCCTTGGACTCTTTAAGCAAGAAATGCAGCCTAGCTGGCCTTCTCTTACCCTAAATTTGCATAATCAATTAAACCCAAGTGGATACCACTTATATTCCCATTTCTTTTCAGCTTATCACATTTGGCTCCATATTCCAGGTTCCTGAGACTTTTGAGGGCCCTGCTTTTGTCGTACCTCATAGTAACTATACCTCCTTATTTTGTCACCGTTATAGTAACTATATCTCCTCACTTTCTGTCATCCTTATAGTAATTATACCTTTTCTTTTAATTTCATCCTCATGGCCAGCCCTGACCAGAAGAGGAGGCAAAATGGAAGAACTTGATGAATGGTGACATGAGGGTGCTGTAAGGGTTCAGAGGAAAGGTTCTATATGGGATCCTGCAGGATTAGTGAACAAGTTATTGAAATATGTGTGAAAAGAATAGATCAGATGGATTGAATGGCTGCCTGGGATCATAAAAGTAAAAGCTAGAAAGCACCTAAGAGATAATAACATAGTTCAATCTCCTGGTATTATAACTAAAGGCCCTGAGACTCAGAGGTTCCTTCAAGTCACATAGTAAGTTAACAGAAATGGGATTGGAACCCAGGTTCTTCGATTCCAAGCCCAGTGACCTTCCCATTGGATGCTAATTCCAGTGTTTCCCCAACTAAAGCTGCCATGATTTATCTTTGTACATATTGCCATTAACCACAGAAGCAGGTAAGGGTGGGCAGACAGACCCAGTTTGTTGGTGATGATAGAACCCATCATGTTGGCCAAGTTGTGGATTTCATTCTCTAAGAGGATCAAGGACATCATGAGGGTCTTGAATTGGATTTAAGTGAGGCAGAGCCATGCAAAGTTGTCAACCTGTCTCTTCCAGTATCATCAAAGTCCAGGATAAGACAAAAGTCCAGATGATAGTTGATGATTGGGATGACCAATTCAGACCCAGATAACAGGACTGGGGGATGGTTACTTCCCGGAAAATGCCATCTCTGCTGTAGAAGGCATCTTAGATGGGGTAGAAAGAATCAATTTTATAAATATGGAAATATGTTTAAAGAATTGCACATATTGGGATAGCTAGTTGATGTACTGGATAGAGCACCAGCCCTGAAGTCAGGAGGACCTGAGTTCAAATCTGGCCTCAGACACTTGATACTTCTTGGCTGGGTGACCCTGGGCATGTCACTTAACCCCAACTGCCTCAGCAAAAAAAAAAAAAAGAAGAATTGCACATATTGTCCAGAGATTGCTTGTTTTTTGGGGGGGACGGGGGAAGAGGGGAGGTAAGGGAGAGAGAAAAATTTGGAATGCAATGTCTTATAATAATCCATTTTGTAATCCATCATCTAGCTTTTCTAATTTTTTTAGCCATTCCAGTGTTTTAGGAGGCTACCTAAAGGAGTTTGTGTGCATTTTATGTGCCATAAAAAGAAAGGTCTAGAATCTCCCACAGAGACTATCTTTCCTCTTCCCTTCATCATGGTGAGTCAGGAGAAGTGGGAGGGATGAGCCCTAATGGAGATGGCTGCAAGGGATATGGTATCCTCATTGGAGAGATGAGCTTCCATTAGAGTCAGGATGTGGAAAGCATGTTGGTTAGAAATTTCAAGAATACAGAGAACAAGGATATTGTGGACAGTAGAATAAACATTCCAAGGGGCATTGTAGTATGTTTCCTGTACACAAACTTCCATTTCCCACTTCTGTGATCCTCCACATCTGGGATATATTTTTCCTTGCCTCTGCCTCCTAAAATCCCTAACTTCTATCAAAGTCCAATTCAGCTGTAACCTCCAACATGAGACTTTTCCTGTTCTCTTAGGTATTAGAGTTGTAATTTTCTACTACTCGGTTTTTTCTATTAACTTTCTATTACTTGGTATCTACCTTAAGTTTATTTCCTTATATACATTTTACATTACCCTATTAATTAAATCAATTACTTATTGATTGATTGGTGGATTGGTTAAAATTTCTTCTGGTGTGCCTCAGCTCAAGACTCTGTCTCAGGCTTCCTTCAGAGAATGGATACCTTTGCAAAGACTCGCTTTCAGATAGCAAGTTGGAGAAACCCAGTTTCATACTACAACCACAGTAATATGTTTAGTTCTGGTTACTCTCATTTAGGAAAGACATTGACATTTTGAAGAGTATCTTATTTTTCCTTGTCATAACATTTGCTTATCCTCTCATGGGGTCATACCAAAAAATGGCAAAGTAATAATGATTCTCATCTATAAAGCACTTTAAGGTTTAGGAAGTATTTTCCTCTTGTGAAGGAGAGTATGAATAGATTATTTATTCCCATTTCATAGATGAGGGAACTGAGACTTTCAGAGTTTAAGAGGCTTATATAGACATAAGCACTTGACCAGTGTTAGAGCTGGTACCATGTTTAGCATAGTGTTCAACATATGGTAAGTGCTTAATAAATACATATTGATTTGATTTGATTTCTACCATGGAGGGCCTTGAGTCTATGCCATATTAGAATCAGTTAAAAGAATGGATGATGTTTAGCCTACATAGGGGAAGACTCAGGGGGTGGGATAGCCAATTATTGTTTGACCTCAAAAGTCAAGGTCAGGAGCAATGGATGAATTCTGCAGAGACAAGTTTGATGTTAGGAAAAAGCTTCCCAAACATTAGATCAAGAGTAGAATGGGCTGGTTTGGGAGGTAGTGAGTTTCCCATCTAGGAAGGCAGGAGAGAAAGGGAGTCTTTAAATGGAGACGGGAAGACTACTTTGGGGGCAAATTATAGATGGGATTCCAGCTTATATATGAGATGGCTTCTGAAGTCTTTCCCAACTCTGAAATTCTTTGTCTATGGAGTACGAGAAATCTCCACATCCTGCTGTATTTTTCGTGGGTACAGTGAAATGAAAACCTTCAACTTCTCACTTTCACTCTGACTTCCCCATCCAGGAAGTCCAGCCTGAGAATGGTACTCAGCCTTTGATGGGAAGAGCCCCCACCCCCCACCCAGCCCTGCTTGGGTTTTTGATGAGCCAGCCATTTAGAGTCTTAATAAAGGAAGACGAATAGATTAGGGGAACCTGACCTTACTTTGAGCTGTATGTGGTCCAAGAGGTCCAGGGCATTCCCCAGGACACTCTCAGTATCTGCACTTGGCAAATCAAGCTGTGTCCCCAAAACCAGCCCTGTAATGGAAATTCCTAGTCAGGGAGCTGTCATGGGGCATGGGAGCAGGTCACAAGCAGGTTACACCAGAAAATGGGACTGTAATCGTGATTCCTATTTATACAGCACTTTCAGGTTGACACAGTATTTTCCTCTTGTGAAGAGGAGTGTGAAGAGATTATTTATCCACATTTCACAGATAAGAGAACTAAGACTGGCTGAATTTAAGAGGCTTATCTAGATATAGCACATGGTCAGTATAAGAGTTGGCTTTAGCAAACAGAGGACCCAAGCCATTATTCTGACCCTAGTGTGTCAGAGTTACTGGGTCACCTTGGGTATATCCTTTTTTATAATGACGATGAAGAAGACAATGATCTTAAGCTCCCTCCTAGGGGTCAGGGACTACTGTAAGCTAGAGTACTCCCACACTCCTGCTCCTACCAGCTGAGTCCACATGGTTCTCATCAGCAAAATCCCAGCAGATAAATTCTACCCTCCAGCTACAGATTGTCTATGCTCCTGAAGGGAATACATGCCCTTGGTAGTTACCAGAACCCCCAGTCCAGTGAACAGAGATGCAACTAAGGTGGGGAGACTGGAGCTTTGTCCCAGAGTGCCAAATTTAAACAGCAATTAACAGTATTGCTTTCAGCAACAGAGAAGTATCAGAGGTTAGTATCTTAAAAAAATACTTAGTTAAAATGGATGCTACTGGTAAGTGAGCTATGAATTCCTTCCCTGTCCCACACTGTTTCTTAGCTTCCAACCCCAGTCCCCATTACTTACCCTTTCCTATTCTCCTGAGGCTACATTTTGTGCACCTAGTCCTGGGTATGGTTTATGATGTTTTCCCAAATGGAAAAATTTCTAAATCTGTCTCTGTCAGAGACTCTTTCCCTTCTCTCTCCAATCCTATGGCCTGTTCCCACAGGACCTTGCTCTAAACTGCCTTTGTCATAATTCTGCCCCAGGTGTTAATAGTTCATTATGATTTCTTACATCCCATCTGCTCTGAGAGCATTTTATAGGAGTCTGTGAAGACCCAAAAGAATGGAGTTCTAGTAGTGATAGGTATTTAAAGGGCAAGAAAAAAACACCAAGTTTGGAGTCAGAGGTCCTGGGATGAAATTCTGGCTCTTCTACTTTTTATCTGTGTCATTTGACTTGCCTCTCTGGAGCCTCAGTTTCCCATCTATAAAATGAGTTGAAGTAGTTGAAGTTCGAGGTCTATGATTCTTTGATACTAACAAAAATGAACAATGATATCCATTGATTGTATTTGCCCTAGCATTTTACATGTACTTATTTGAGTCTCATGAAAAATCCTACTATGTGTTATTATTCTAATTTTACATATGAGGATATGGGCTCAGAAAGGGGAATGACTATAGAGTGATTCAGTAAAAGGTTTTTTGAGGTTTTTTTAAAAGACACTTTTATTTTCATTTTCAGTTCCAAATTTTCTCTCTTTACCCCTCCTACTGAGAAGGCAAGAAATATGACACCAATGGGTATACTTATGAAGTCATGCAAAGCATTTTCATTAGTCATGTTCCAAGAAAAAGAAAAGGAAAGAAAGAGAGAAAAAAACATGCTTTGGTCTACACTGTCCCTCAGTTCTCTCTCTGGAAGTGTTATATAATATAATATTATATATAATAACTGACATGTTATAATAACTAATCTACTATGTGTCAGGCAGTGTGCTAAACACATTAAAATTTTTATCTTGTTTGATTCTCACAACAACCCTGTGAGGTATTATTTCCCTCATTTTACAGATAAGGAAACTGAGTCTGTCCTACCAGAAAAATCATCCTTTTTATATCATACCAGACAAGCAGTCATCCTTGAGTGAAGAGGAACCTACTTACTCCCAAAGCCACTTTTGTAAAGTTCAAATTGTTAGGAATTTTTCCCTCTTAATAATAATTAATAATAATAACTAATGTGTATATAGTGCTTATTAGATATCTTCCTTTTTTCTGAGGCAGTTGGGGTTAAGTGATTTGACCAAAGTCACACAGCTAGGAAGTGGTAAGTGTCTGAGACCAGATTTTAACTCAGGTCTTCCTGACTTCAAGGTTGGTGCTCTAGCCACTATACCAACTAGCTGCCCCTCTTATTAGGTATTTTCAATAGCTTGACACTCTTGGCTCCTAGTTCTCGGGTCCATGCAGAACAATCCTGATTCTTCTTCCATCCAACAGTTCTCTCAATACTTTCAGACATCCAGCATATGTTTCTGAGTCTTCTCTTCTCCAATCTAAACATCTCTGGTTCCTTCCACTCATCTGTATATGGCATCTGCTTCACCTTGTTCTAGATACCATACACCTGAGGATCCTAGAGTTAGAACTGGAAGTAACTCAGAGACCATTCAATCCAAACCTTACATTTTACAGATGAGGGAACAGAGGCCTGGAACAGCTCAATGATGTGCCCAACATCATACAAGGAATAAGTGGCAAAAGTAGAATTTGAACCTAGGTTCCCTGGGTCTGAGGTCCAGCTTCTTTTCTCTGGTCATGGCTTATTGGGGCTCTTCCTAAAATAAGATGATGATTTTCTCTTAAAAGATGGTTGTCTCTATAAATCAGTGAATTTGAGCATCAAGTAGAAAAGCCCAATGGCACAGGTGTTGGACCCTGCTCTAGTCTCTGGTCAAAAATAAAATAGAAATAAAATTTTAAAAAAGACACAGCATCTGCTTTCAGGGAGTTTCCCATCTAATTGGTAGTTATACTCTACACATGCAGGAGTGTGCTACAAAATAGAGCATGATGAGGCAGGCAAAGTGTCCAGATGGAATGCTGTAGAAAGAGAGATTGAGGGAAGGAGAAGTGTCTTTCAGCCACGGAGATCAGGAAGAGTTCACAGTTCAGCTGAACATAGATAGATTGGTTTGCTATGTCCCCAAAGGGGAAAACTATTTGGATCAGCATAAAAATGTCCAATTTCAGACAAATAGAAGATGTACAACCTTTGGCGACGTGTAATAGTTTGTAGAATTCATCTTGCCAAGAGAAAGCACCTTAGATCTGAAAGGCCTAATCCCCTGCCAAATGCAGGAATCTTTTTTGTAGCCTCTGGTATCCCTGGAGACACACAGCCCATCCCATAAAGAATCTTCTCTAAATAATGATCATAATAGTCTAAACTAGGATATTTAAGAACATTCTAAGCTTTCCAAGTAATTTTATGTGTTTTTTTTTTCACTTGAGTGTCACAACATCTGGCAAGTGCTTTTCTTATCCCATTTTATAGATGGGGAAACTGAGAACCAGAGAGTTAAATAGCTTGTCCAAGATCTCTCAGCTGGCAAGTGTTCATGACAGTATTTGAAACCTACTTTAGTCTCTTATCCCTGACAAATAGACAAATCTTCTACTTCAAAATCTACAGAGATGAGGAGCTCACTACTTTCCAAGACAGCTCATTCTACTTTGGGAGAGCACTGATTGCTGGGAATGCTGGTTGTAATCTATCTACTTATCTGCATCTTGGACAGCAAGGTGGTAAATAGAATGGTGGGCTTGGAGTCAGGAAAATCTGAGTTCAGATATGGTCTGAAACACTGGCTGTGATCCTAGGCAAGTCATTTCACCTCTGCTTGCCTCAGTTTCCTCATCTGTAAAATGAGGATAACAAAAGCCCCTCTTTCCCAGGGTTATTGTTAGGCTCCAATGGGGTAATACTTATAAAGCACAGCATTTGACATATAATAATACATTTTATGTTAATGTCAACTATGATTATGATTTTTAGGTTCATTATTAACTGAAGAATTTCCAGAACTGAAAGTTAAATATGTTAGGAAGACAGAATTAAGGAAATGGCTTAGAGGGATGTGTTAAAATGAATGGCAACCGTGTCACTGTGTGACTAAGCAAGTTACCCCTTCTGGGCTTTAGTTTCTTCATCTGTGAAATATAGGATTTAGATGGAATGATCTCTAAGATCCTCACAGCTCCATGAACCTATGAGTGAGTATTACCTGAATACCTCTGATGTACTTAGGAAATGAATAGTCCTTCCTCATTCTAAGCCAATTGCATCAATAACACAATGTGTGGGTGTAGAAAGAACTCTAGATGTGATGTTGGAGGGCCTAAGTTTTGCCACTTTTTAGCCATGTGACTTTGAGCAAATCGCTTTTTTTTGGCACTTAATAAATGCTTTATTCAATCATTCATGTATCTTTTTCGGTTACCTTTTTTTTCACTATTAATAAGATCCCAGATTTTTTTCTATGCATTTGGTATTTTCTCTTTCTTTAGATACTGCATATTGATTGGCTCTTTAGTACCTTCCCCAATTATGATGTCACCTTTAGCAGGGATCTTCCTTCCATATACGGTTTGTCCCATTTGCCTATTTTTTTACTCTTTTTACTCTTTTTTTACTCTTTTACCCATTTTACTCTTTAATGCCATGTCTCCCTCCTCTGTATATTACATCTCTGTAATGTCAGAATCTAAGTATGGTGGGTCCAGTGCCCTTTTTGTATTTTTCTTGAATCTTCTGTTTGATCTTCAGATTTTCTAGGCAACTCCGGTCTTTTCATCTGGAATGGCTGGAAGTCCTCTATTTCATTTTTGTTTTGTTATTCTTTAGGATTATATCCATTTTGATGACTGAGTTACACTTGATTATGAACCTACATATGCCAGGCTCACCATTCCTTTATAAGAGGGGCTACAAAATTGTGTGTGCGACTGCTTATGACTCCTTAGTACTTTCTTTCTTTCTGGCTGCTTGCTGTATTTTTTGCTCTGGCCCACACGTTCTGGATTTTAGCCATAATGCTCCTGAAAGTTTTCATTTTGAGGTTTCTTTCAGGATACCTACTCTGTTGAGCCTGATTTTTGTTCTGTAAAATGCCCTGCCTACTTCACAGGACTACCTAGAGGAAAGAATTTTGTAAACAAGGAAGCTATTATTACCAAGAAATACAGAAAAGTATGAGTCATAGTCCCTGCCCTCAAGGAGATTATAATCTAGTTGGGTAGACAAGACACTGGGCTATAAACACCCTTTCTCTGAGAGTCTTCAAGCATAGCACTTCAAGTACAGCCAAGTGCATGACCATGTGGATATCTTGTAGGCAGTATTCCTTTGGGGTATAGATTTGCCTGGTCAGCTGCTCACTGAACTCCCTCCCTACTATCTCTGACAATGTATGGTTCTATAGATCTGTTAAGTAGGAAAGTAGCAGCTGCTCCTACAACCCTCAGGATACCAGCCTTTCGAGGCTGCCTGCAGGATGCTGACAAAAACAGAGAGAGCCCAGGCTTTTGGTATGAGAAAGGGGTCCTTAAAACATTCCTCCTTTAGAAAAAAAAAATAATAGTAGCTTACTTGGTCTCTTAGGTCCCTTCCAATTATATTCTTGTACTTGTCTAGAGCATTGTCATTTCCCATTAATAGGGTATGGCTCTATGAGTTTAATTAAACCTTAAAAAAATTATTTCCACTTTCAGCTCACACCACCTCTTAGGGTAGTTAATGAGTCCCATGAGTTTACTACATGCTGTATGCAAAAATGCATTTTCCTTTGTTTATCCTAAATATTCCTTTTTTCAAAATTCCAGAATTATACATGAGTTTATTACAGAGAAGATCCTGGATCACATAGGTACTTGGTGTTGGAATAATTGGCTCCTGAGATTCTGAGGTCTAGAAAACAGTTCATTGTGCTATCTCTATCTATTTCTTTCATGAGTTTATAGACATGAATTATAATCTCTCTCTCAGCCTTTATCATTTTAATCTGACCTTTAAAATGTGCTTGAATGTAGAAGCCCCTCCATGCAAGCACTCTAGTTGGAATTGCAAAACCAGGCATGTAAATGAGAAGAGAATGGCTTATAATAAAAATAATCAGAATTTTAACCAGGGTAGAGCAATCAGGGATTTGCCCCAGGGCACTAAAATTTCAAATAAATTGCAGATGGATATTTAAACATTTTGAAAAATAATTATTTTGAAAGATTGTACATTTTTTTAAAAAATCATTTATTGATGATATGTGCACTCCTTCCGCATTGTAGAAATGAGTGAGTTTAGCACCTCGTTAACAAGAATAATTAGTTAAAATACCAACCTACCAGATGGCATACGTTGTTAATAGCACTCATTTATGAGTCACTAGAGTAATTTCTGCTTTGCCTCAACTGAATTTGTCTTTATTACTTATTCTATTATTTTCACATCCTGAATTCTAGGATTGATTTGAGGAAGTATTTTGATTCCCTGCCCTAGGTGTCAAAACTGATAGTTACAGATCTGGCAATAATAGAACACACATCCATAAAAAGTTTATGAAGCTCTTTTTTTTTTCTGAATCGGAAATGCAAATATAAATATCCCCATTTTATGGATTAGGAAGGTGATGCTCAGAAAGATTTGCCCAAAGTAACTTCAATAATAAGGGTCAGACCTGGAATTTAACCCCAAATCTCTTAACCCCAAATCCAATGCTTATTTCCTACTTCCACTCCAAAACTGACGAGATAATGGGGACAGATGCTAAGGACCCAGAGCAGGGAGAAATCCCTTAAAAATGAAGAGGCCCAAAGAAGTCTCAGAAGTTGTAGGGCTCAAGATGGGTCACCGTGTGTTAGCAGTCAGATACTGGCCCTCAAATATTGGAAGTAAAGAATCCTCAGGTGACAGAACCATCAGGTCTCAGATTCATGGCACCCTGCTTCATGCAAGTTGGATCTGGAATACTATGAGGGAATGCCCCATCCATAATCCTAACAAGAGGTCATCTGACATCTTTTTGAGGAAACTCACTATCTCCAGAGGCAACCCACAACATTTATGTATAAAACTGATCGTTAGAGAGTTTTCCTTGCATTGCACTGAAATCTATCTCTTGGCAACTTCTACATGTTGGCCCTAATCTGCCTCTAGGGCCAAAACTAGCAAGCATAATCTCATTTCCTTGCCCACTATCTCTTTCCTATAGTTTTCTTTTCTTTTGACTAAGCATACCCAGTTCCTTCAGCCATGGCATGGTGTCCAGTAGCTCCCCTATCCAGATTACCTTCCTCCTGACAGGTTCCAGTTTGTAAATATCATTCTCAATTTGTGGGGCTCTAGATGTGGTCCATCTAGGACTGAAAACAGCAGGATTAATGCATTCATCCTCCCATCCTCTATGCCTCCTGCAATGTGTCTTTAGGTTTGCATCTAAGTCATGGTATTGATTTCTATGGAGCTGGTAGTCTACTAACCCCACCAGATCTTTTTCATCAAAATTTCTGTCTTATCTCATCTCTCCCATTTTCGATATGTACATTTACTAGCAGCTAGGTGGGGCAATAAATACAATTCTAGCCCTGGAGTCAAGAAGACTTGAGTTCAAATTACAATTTCTTTCCACCTCATTCCTCTAAATGGGCACAATAATAGCATCTCCCTCCTAGAGTTATTGTTAGGATCAAATGAAATAATATTTATAAAGTGCTTTGTAAACCTTAAAGTACTATATAAGTGCAAGTTCTAGTTAATCATTTAGATCTTTTTAGATTGGGCTTATCATCCCAATCTATTCAAAATATTACCTGACACCATCCAGTGAGTTAGATATCCATTCCCTTCTATCTTTCGAATATTTGTAGATAATTTGACAAATGCAATCAAATGGGAACTCTTTTATCCAAGTCATTGATTTAAAAATATATATATTGACAGATTCCTGAGACACTCTATTAGAGACTTTGTTCTAATAATTGCCACCCTTTGGGATCTGCCATTTAACTCATTTCAGATATGCTTAACTCTTCTCACCCATACCTTCCATTTCTAAGGTTTATCTGGTTCATACCTCCTCAGGAATAAATGTCTACCCTTTCCCTCAGAGACCTGATTGGTACATTGGGCTGAAGAATTTGGAATTAGAGGATCTAGGTTAAACTTCATCTCTAACTACCCACCTATTTGATGCTGAGCAAGTCAATTACCCTGTGTCTCTTCCACTATAAGATAAGCGGACTGGACAAGAGGGCCATAAGCCTCCAGATCTCTCTTCCTATGTATAGTTCCCAGTCATTAAAAAAAACCATCAGGACAGTCCAAAAAGCCCAGCTGGTAACCACACCAGAAATAAATAAGGCACTAGAGCTCTAAGAACTCGATCTGTGCCCAGGGAGTCATTAAAGCAGGCCCAGACTAGACGCCTCAGCTGTTGTCTGCCCCAAAATACATTCTGGCAATGGTCTTTCCCAGGTCTTTGCTCTTAGCAGAGTGTTGTGTGTAAGGGGAAGGTCTTGCAGTTCAAAGAAAGGGATTTGAAGTTCAGCTGAGCTACTGAAAGACAGAGAGCCAGGCCTTGAAGCCCAAAAGAGCCGAGTGCTTAGTCCCATCTCTTAAATATTCCAGCTGTGTAATGTTTCAGTGCCCCAGACAATTCTGTAAGACTGTGAGGTGTAGAAAAGGTCCCAACCTGCACTGCTAACAGCTCTCTCACCATTGAGTTCTCTGTGTCACTGAAATCACCGACCTGATCCCTATTCACTCTGCTACTTACTAGCTGTGAGATCCAGTGAGAGCAAAGCACTGGAGCATGGTAGAGAGAACAAAAAGCAAGCAAGGAGCCAGGAAATCTGAGTTCAAATTCTTTGGACACTTAACTCATTGTGTGATCATGGATAAGGAGTTCGTTTACCTCTCAATTTCTTCATTTATAAATGGGAATAATTATACAGGTGCTACGGACGTCATAGGCAGGTTAGGAAGTGCTATGTGAACCCCTATTCTTTTCTGTACATTTGTGAGTGGACGTTGTTGTCATTATGGTTAGCAATTACACCAACAGAACCCCCATATGGAATCCCCATATGGGCAGATCCTGGTTTTGTGTAATGTTAAAAACATTGGACTCAGAGTCAGAAGACTTGGATTCGAGTCTTGGCTCTAATATTTACTCTCTGTGTAAATTGAATTTATACATTCAATTCAGGAAGTCAATTCAATCTTTAGTACCTTCATTTCTTCAAATATAAAATAGACATGTAAAAAACTACTAGGGCACCTAGTTGGTACAATGGATAGAGCACCAGCCCTGAAGTCAAGAGGACCTGAGTTCAAATTTGACCTCAGACACTTAACACTTCCTAGCTGTGTGACCCTGGGCAAGTCACTTAACCCCAATTGACTCAGGGGGGAAAAACTACTTGTGCTTTTGGCCTAGGTTTATTGGATTTGTTCTTTCTATAGAAAATTCATGCATCATTTTGTTTTGCAAATCTCCCTTATCATGTGATACTGTGGTATACCCTGTATCCTATCAGCAACTAATTTGTAAAACCATGAAAACTGGAATCATATCTTATTGATATTTTGTATCTCTCTGCAGCCTGTTTTCTGGGTCTACAAAAGGTTCTTGTTCATTATTTGTTTAGTAAGTGAATGAATGAATGAATGAATGGTGCTTTTCCATTTTTCTATAAGCAAAGTCACTTAAGGTCTGAAACAAAGTAAATTATAAGGAAGGGAATCAAGTGGTAAAAAGCAATCCTGGCCATACACAAAAGGAAACAATTTCCTACACTTCTAAAAGAGTTATAATTTAATTCTCTTTTAATTCCTTTAATTTCCAACATTACAAAAAAGAAACAGACCCTTGAGAACTCATTGGTAAATGCTTAGCCTCAGGAATTTATTTTGGGGGATTCTTTGGGGCAAATTGGACAATAGATGAAGCCTCTTGATGGCACTTAGAAAATATTTCTAAGTGTTGCCATCTCTCTGGTATCAATTGGACCTCTCAACTTTATGAAGAAGGGTACAATTGGACTCATAAGCCCTTCTTTGAAGACTGAGAAATCCAGGGAGAAGTGAAATATTCGTGGTCACACTCAGAGGCAGAACTAGGATTATGAATCCCAGCTACTATTCAGTCAAAGTAATTATTATCAGAAGATGGCAAAAGTTTCATCAATCAATGGTGATTTGTTACAAATCTCTCTGAGTGCCTTGCTCTCAGGGAGTTTATAATCAAAAAAGAGAAATAAAAATTCCAACAATTTGAGGAGGGGCAGAAAATTAAAGATTTAATCTTTATTTAAGTGTTACAGGAACTCAGAGATGGGATAAACCTTTGATGAGAGTCTTTAAGACTATAAAGAGGATTTTTTTTAAAGCTTTTTATTTACAAAGCATATGAGTGATTTTTCTACACTGACCTTTGCAAAACTTTTTTTTTGTTCCAAGCTTTTCCCCTCCTTCCCCCCACCCCACTCTTAGATGACAGGTAATCTAATACATGCTAAATATGTTCAATTATATGACAAATCCAATATATGTATACATATCTATACAGTTATCTTACTGCACAAGAAACATCAGATCTAGAAAGAGAGAGAAAGAAAAAAAACAACTCAAGAAGGAAAAAAAATGCAGGGAAATATTCACAGAAGTGTTAAAATGCTGTGTTGTGGTTCATACTCAGTTCCCTCAGGCCTCTCTCTGGATGTATATGACTATCTTCATCGCTGAACAATAGGAACTGGTTTGAATCACATCATTGTTGAAGAGAACCATGTCCATCAGAATTGATCATCATATAGTCTTGTTGCTGTGTATAATGTTCTCCTGGTTCTGCTGATTTCACTCAGCATCAGTTCATGCAAGTCTCTCCAGGCCTCTCTGAAATCATCCTGCTGGTCGTTTCTTACCGAACAATAATATTCCATGACATTCATATACCATAATTTATTCAGCCACTCTCCAATTGATGGGCATACTTTCAGTTTACAGTTTCTTGCCACTACAAAAAGGACTGCTAAAAACATTTTTGCACATGTGGGGCCCTTTCCCTCCTTTAAGATCTCTTTGGAATATAGGCCCAGTAGAAACACTGCTGGGTCAAATTATAAAGAGGATTTAATAGAAGATATAGAGAGGTGAATCTCTGTTGCTTTTTAAGCTCTAGCCTTATCTCCCATGGAGCAGTTCATTCACATCTCTTTTCACTTGTCAAACTATCTTGAGGAGTGCTAAACAAAAAATTAAGGATTTGTTCATCTTGTCCTATCAGCAAAAGCTTCCTGGATATTGTAGACATCTACTATTGATGAGATGTCATCCTGGTTCTTTCTACTGTACCTTCTACCTAATATGCTGCCCTAATTGCTTTGTCAACCTGGACTCTTATAACTGACAGACAGCTGAAAATTACTATTCCTATCATTTTATCAACCAGGAAACTGAAGAATAGACAATAGCTTCCTGCCTCAAAGAACCATTATCTTCAGCCCAGGGCCACATTCCTCCATCTATATATTGATAAAAATCACTTAGACTACTTAACCTCAGAATAATCCGGAAGAGACAGAGCCAAAATGAAATAGGATGAACGAAGCACAGGTTGGAAATTGAACCACCTTATACTTAAGTGGCAAAGTACACTTTTTTTGTACTTAGAAGTTATTTCCCTTTTTCACACATGCTTTTTTTTTAAACTTGAGTTGGTTTAGTTCACACATGCTTTTAAAAGAAAATTTGACTTGTTTCTGTTGTATTGACTTATGTGGTTATTATTTAGTTTTCAAGATACTGGTAACAGTTGGAGGTGAATATCCAAGGGTATACTGGAACTGGCATGTATAGGTGAGGAGAGCTAATTGTTAAATTTCCAGTGTGAACATCTACACTCCCCAAAATGAGGAATGGTACAAATCAGGGTTTGATTTATCATTTTTGCTGATTTCTAAACTTAATAATGTGATGGTTAAAATGTTGATATAAATATTAAATTGAAAGTAATTTTCTTTTTCTTAAGTGCCAATTATTAAGCATTTACTAGCACACCTCTGTATTTATTGAAAAGCTAATACTAACATGGCTTAATAAAGTCTCATCATTTTGTTTAAACTAACCTAATCCCCTGATGGCATTTACCAAGGAGATCATGAATCATTGTCTGGCAGAGCATCATCCTTAGAACCCATCCCTTTCAACATCATGGAATTATTGCACCTCATCCTTTGCAAACAGCTCCCCAGGACCATTGTGTGTTCTTCCTTGGGATAGAGAGAAATGAAGATAATATAAAACTCAGTACAAATGGTCCTGTGGCCATTGTGTGAGACCAGAGTGCCTGAGGCCCTTGGCATTGAATGCTAGTGAGATAGATTCATTCCATGGAGTATCTGACTAACTGGAGCAACCAATGTGAAAGATCATGGGAGTGGAGACCCAGCATTTTCAAGTCCAAGATCCATAACTCTTCCTCAACCTGGAGGAGTGAAAGGGAAGTTATTTTATTAGGTGAAAGCTTTTTTGTCCAAAGATAGTGTCACTCTTATCTGTTCTCAGCCACCCTAAAATTTGAAATTTTTTAGTGGAAAAATCACTAACAGTATGAAGAGAGCTGTGTTCAAATCTCATCTCCTATACTTATTGGTTGAAAGTTCCACAAACTCTTAGAGTCTTTCTATTTCTGGACTGGACTGTAGTGATCTTTAAAGTTTTAACATACAACTCCAAGTCCTGGGATATTTGATCAGTACATCATTGTGATAGTGTTCTAACAAAGCCTCATGAGACAATTTTTCTTTTAAGCATGAAAACGGAAATATCTGGCAATGCCAGGAAGTCTTCCCTTCATTCCCATGGAGGCATGGAAATGACCCAAAGGCTCCAAGCTGCCATGAAAAGCTGATGACCATTTTACATGGTTGTTCTTGTCATCTGGGCACCTCCTTAAGGCGTTAGAGGAAGACTTGATCAATTCTTGGAAAAACACTATGGCATTTGTTGATTGTTGAATTTTTCTAAGTCTCAGTTTCTTCTCTATCTCATGGGAATGTCAGGTCTTCTGCTATATTCCACATGGGACTATTGTGGCAAAAATCACTTCTATATATCTTAAAACAGAAGCCATCATCAATATCATCATCATCATCATCATCATCATCATCATCATCACCATCATAAGAGAGTACTGGATTTGAGTCCTGGCCTCTACCAAGCATGTGCTGTGTAATCTTAGTCAGATCACTTTTCCCATGTAGGCCTAGTTATTCTCTGCAAAATATGAGTCTCTTCTATCCCTAATGTTCTATGAATTCTACACAGCCAATCTCACCGGCATAAGATGGATTAGTCATAATTAGATCACAAGTTGTTCATCTGAAAAAGTTCAAAGGGTTTTAGAGAACTAGGAGCATAAAAGTATTTTTTTCTCTTTGTTACTGAACTCTTTATTTATCTGAATATTGAATTAATTATAACAGTTGGAACATAAAAGTAAACATTTATTAAGCACTTCCTGCATATTTGACACTATACTAGGAACTGGCAATATGAATACAAATAATGAAACAATTCTTACTCAAGAAACTTACATTCTTTTGGAAGAGACAACATGTGCATATTTAAGAACATATAGAATAAATGCAAGATAATTAGGGAGAGATTTTAGGGACTTGGGATCTGGTGCTTCAGTTGTTTCTTGAAATCTGTCTATGAGATGGGTGAGTCAGTACAAAGTGATAGAGGGGAAAAAGTTAATATGATCTCTTGGGCTACATTTAGAAGTGCCATATGAAAGAAGAGGGAGAGAGACCTGTTATAATCAGTCCTGGTCAGAGCATGGTATGGCAGGAGATGTCCTGAATCTGGGGACCAGGATGTAGGTGTAAATACCAACTCTGCTCCTTACTCCCAGATGACAAAAGATGACACAGGCCTAGGACTAGGTGGCCTGTGAAGTCCCTTGGAATACTAAATCTAAGATCTTTTCAGTTATTTTCAAAATGTCCCTCCAGCATCTCTTTTATCCTATAGGTGGTATACAGTGGAAATATCAACTTATAGGAGAAATGTGTCATGGTTGTGTTGAATGTCTGAAAATGTAAATGAATAATGCAATATGTGGGAAGGTTATAAATAGAAATTATAAGCCTCAAGTAGCTCATGCTCAAACTATTCAAAATGTAAATAATTTTAGATCCTTTGAAGATGAATTGAATCAAATCTATTGTATGGGCAGTACGTTTTAGGCAGGATTTTGATAAGGTGAAGAAAAGCCTGAAGGAGGGCTTTGAGATTGAGAGCATTTCATAAGTGGTTCAGTTAAAAGAAGAGATTTGGGAGGGAGTAGATGGTTGTCCTTCGAATATTAGAAGGACTGGGCTGTCACACTGGAAGAAGGATCAGACTTGATCTGCTTGACCCCAGAGTTCAAAAAGAGAATATTGCTCAGGAAGTTGACTCCTGGGAACCCAGAGATAGTGACTTGTGAAGAGGAAGAAGAGGAGAAAGAATAGGAATGGCAGTGGGTGCCATTCTTAAACCACTGAAGACCAGGTTTAGTTACCTGCTTTCTCTGAGCCGGGGGCCAGTCATTGCTCCATCCTGCCCTCCTTCTGGCAGGTGTGGAGTTGCCCTTGCTATTCCCAAAGCCCCAGGGCAGAGGCCCAGGTAGCAGGGATGAACTCTGCTTCCCCAAGAGTGCAAGTGTTGAACTCCCCCCAGAGTGTGCGGCTTCCCTGCTGTGTTTTGTGTTTGCCTCAGCTCTCTGTGTCCTCCCATAATCATGCATCTTTGCCTTTGGGTAATCCTAACCTGCTGAACGAATCCAGGGGGGCCGCTTCTTCCCAGGTGGGGGAATCTTCCTCTTCTCCTCCTTCTTCTTCTTCCTTTTATTTTTTTTTATCATGACGCCTGTTGCTCATAGGTACAAATCAAATGAAGAATATGTGTATGTGAGAGGCCGCGGACGAGGGAAATATGTTTGTGAGGAATGTGGAATTCGCTGCAGGAAACCAAGCATGCTGAAGAAACACATTCGCACGCACACTGACGTCAGGCCCTATGTCTGCAAGCATTGTCACTTTGCTTTTAAAACCAAAGGTAAGAGATGGGAAGCTCCCGCTCCCTTCCTGTGTCCAGGCCATTCCTGGCAGTGAGTGAGCCCTGGTCTCACTGGACCAGCCAGGCTCACTTCTCCTAGAGCCCCAGCCGAGTACTCACGCTGTTGAGCATCGGCTCTGGATAGTGCCCTAGGCAGCAGGCACCAGCCCGAAGCACCCCTTTGGTTCTCCTGCCATATTCCAGGAGGGGGCTTCCAACCACCATCAGGGAAGAAGAAAAAAAAAGTAGGCAGGAGGATTCCCCATTCCCAGAAACCAGCCCCTGATCCATTCATTCCATCCTCTTAGGTTGGAACCCATCCTGACGAGTGCATTCCCTGACTGCGCCATAGTTCTCTTGGAAATGGCTGCAGTTTTTTTCCTCATCATTCCTTTCCTTTGGCATAGGTCTATAGTGATTTCCCCAAAGGACCGAGAAAACCTGCATCCACACTCAGTCACAGAAGTCTTACTGTTGTCGGAAGTTCATTCTGTTCAGATCCACAAAGCTCACACATGATCACTGCTCATGGCAAGCAAGGTTTGCCCCAGTCTCACCCCCTCCCATATTCCATCCACCTCACCATCCCAAACTCGCCTTTTCTCTGCCCCGTCTCCCTACACAGAAATGCCCATGTCTCCTCTTCCCCTTCTCAGTACCCTACTTCTCTCATCCTCCCCATCGCCAACCACAATTCACTTCCTTGGCGCAGCTACAACTGACAGGAGGGAACTCATGCTTGGTCTGGGGTGGAGGGGAGACAAGGAAGTGACAGGAAATGGGACATTGGGGCCAGCATTCTAGACAGCACCTGGGTCCATCAGGGCAAAGAGAAGAAGAACCTGACTTTGGCAAAGGCAGACTCTAGGCTCTCCTGGCAGCACCAGGTGGCTGATGACCCAGGGCTTAAGAAGGAGAGAGGACCATGCAGGTTATAGGATTCTGCCTGCCAGATGCCTTTTATTCATGTCTTTGTATC
>JAJPUD010015811.1:0-30794 GCA_023553655.1 Myrmecobius fasciatus | reverse complement strand
TACCCACACATATGTTATGCAAATAAAATAAAAATTAAAAAAAAAAAGAATACAAACATTAGCCAGTTGATATATGGTGAAAATATATGAACAGACAATTTTCATATGGAGAAATTAAAGTGCATTTCAAGTGATAGGAAAAATACTTTAAATCACCACTGATTAGAGAAATAAAAATTAGTATAACTGTGAGCAACCATTTCACATCTCTCAAGCTTATGTGGCTTATGTGGTAGGAAAAGATAATGATAAATATTGGAGGAGGTGTGGAAAAACTGGGACAATAATGCATTGTTGGTGAAGGTGGGAATTGATCCAACCATTCTGGAGAACAATATAGAACTATGTCTAAAGGAATATAAAATTCTGCAATCCCTTTGATCTAGTAGAATCTGTATCCCAAAGAGATCTTTGGAGAGGGGAAAGGATGCACACTGCAAAAAGTATTAATAACAGTTCTTTTTGTAGTGGCAAGGAACTGGAAATTGAGTGAATGCCCATCAGCTGGGGAACATCTGAATAAGTTATGGAATACGAATATAAAGGAATATTGTTGTTCTATAAGAAATGATGAGCAGGCTGATTGCAGATGAGACTGGAAAACCTTATAAGAACTGATACTGAGTGAAGTGAGCAGAATCAGGAGAACTCTATATACAGTAACAAGATTGTATGATGATTAACTGTGATGAACTTGGCTTTTCTCAACAATGTAATGATTCAAGTCAGTTCTAATAGACTTGTGATAGAAAATGTTATCCACATCTAAAGAAAAATCTATAGAGACTATATATGCTTTATATATAGCTTGTATATATTTCTTATATATATATATGTGCATATATATATACATATATATATATATATATAATGGGGAGGGTGAAGGTAAGAGGGAGGAAGAAAAAATTGGAATGCCAAATTTATAAAAAATTGATACTGAAATACTATTTGGGGGGAAACTTATTATTCCAATATTTGCAGGGGCTCTTCCAAAACATTTCTTCTCTTCAAAACTCATGATTTCCCTTCCTCTAACTTCTTAGCTGAGAACATTACCTCCTATTTTAGCAAAAATAAAAATAAAAAAATAAATTGAGGCCATTTGCCAAACTCTTTTACCCTTTTCCTCATTTCACATAGCTCAAATGCCATTTGTTGCTATTTCACCTTGCACCACTGTCTGATATAAAGAAGTGGTCTTATTGTTTACCAAGGTAAACTTCTTTACCCTCCCCCATTCCATCCTGCCTCCTCTGTCAAAGACAATCTCTCACTTATATTCAATGTCTCTTTGTCTACTGATTTAGCTCCTTTTCTACTACCTACATACATTTCCATGTTTCCTCCATGATCAAAAAAAAAAAAAATTCCATTAGTGTCCTCTGTCTTTTCAGCCTTTGGTCACTAAACTCTGAGAGTGCTGTCTATCATTATTGTCTCCATTTTCCTTACTATCATTTTTTTCTTCACTTCCTACAATATAATTTCTAATTTCATCATTCTATTCAAACTGCTCATTCCAAATTACTATATATTTTTAATTGCCAAATCTAATGTCTTTTAAGAATCTTTATTCTTTTTGACCATTCTGCAACATTTAACTTCATTAATCACTCTTTTCTCCTTAGTAACTTCTTCTCTCTATATTTCTGTGCTACTATTCTACTCTTATCCCCTTTGTGACATCTGAAGCTTGTTTCTTAATCTCCTATGCTTGTTCTTTGACCAAGCAAATACACTTTGTCTCCAGACTTCTCTTCTCCTGCAATAATCTTCTTCTTCATCTTCTCCTAGTTTCTCTGACATCCTTTAGTTAAAAACCCCATCTTTTATAAGGGGCCTATTCTCTTTTTTTTAATTGAAGCTTTTTTTTATTTTCAAAACATATGCAAGGATAATTTTTCAACATTGACCCTTGTAAAATTTTGTGTTCCAATTCTCCCTCTTCTCCCACCTCTTCCCTAGATGACAAGTAATCCAATATATGTTAAACATAATAAAAATATATGTAAATACAATTTAGGCATACATATTTATACAATTGTCTTGATGCACATGAAAAATGAGATCAAAAAGGGAAAAATGAGAAAGAAAATAAAATTCCAGCAAACAAGAACAAAAGAAGTGAAAATGCTATGTTGTAATCCACACTCAGTTCCTGCAGAGCTCTCTCTGGGTGTAGATGACTCTCATCATCATAAGATCATTGGAACTAACGTGAATTGTCTCACTGTTGAGAAGAGCCACATCCATCATAATTGATCATCATATAATCTTGCTGTTGCCATGTACAATGATGTCTTTTCACTTAGCATTTCACTTAGCATCAGTTCATGTAAGTCTCTCCAAGCCTCTTGAAATCTTCCTGCTGACCATTTCTTATAGAAAAATAATATTCTGTAACATTTATTTACATAACTTATTTAGCCTTTCTCCATTCGCTGGATATCCACTCAGTTTCCAGTTTCTTACCACTGCAAAAAGGGCGGTCACAAACATTTTTGCACACGTGGGTCCCTTTCCCACAAGGAGCCTATTCTTAACAATTGTGTCTTCCTTAATTATTTCTAATTTATCTTTTATATGTCTTCCTTGAAAATAGTTGTTTACCTTATTTGTCCTCCAGTGCAAGAGCTGCAATTAGGAAAGTTGTAGGTCATACTGAGTTCAAATATTTACTAGCTGTGTGATACTGGGTATGTCCCTTAATTTCTGACTGCTGTAGTTTTTTCAAAGGTAGAACAGGCATAAAAGCACCTATTTCAAGGGTTGTTAAAAGGATACAATGAGATAATATTTGTAAATCCCTTAGCCCAGTGTCTGGAACATAGGAAACATTTGATAAGTTCTTGTTACTTTCCCTTTTCCTTCTCCTGTGTTGAACTGTGAACTCTTTGAGAGCAGACCTATCTTTTTATCTTTACTTATATCACCCAAGATTAACACAGAATCTGACACAAAATAGATGTGTAATAAATCTTAATTGACTATTCTACTTAATGAAATGTATATATTCCAATTAGATATAAAAATATTTTTTAATTTGAGTTCCACAAGGTTTTGCAAAGAGGAATGTTGAAAACTATCTTTGCATGTATTTGGAAAAATAAAATCTATTTTTTTAAAAAGAAAAATTGAGTAAAACTTGTTTTCATATATACCAAAAATATTGAGTTAAAATTCTCTCCCTCCCTTCCTCCACTGAGGTGATTTGATGCAGATTATAGATACAGTTATGAAAAACTACTTCCATATTAGTCTTATTTTGAAAGAAAATGCAGAACAAAAAAAAAGAAAAGAAAGCAAAAACAAAAAGTATATTTCAAACTCCAAACTCCATCAGTTGTTTCTCTGGAGGTAGATAGCATTTTTAATAAAAAGTTTTGTTTTGTTTTTTGTTGAAGCAGTTGGGGTTGTGACTTTCCTAGGGTCACACAGCCAGGAGGTATTAAGTGTCTGAGGCCAGATTTGAACTCTGGTGCTCTATCCACTATATCACCTTGCTGCCCCTAATCAAAAGGTTTTGGGGGGTTTTTTTGTTGTTGTGTTTTGTTTTAAGTTATCTTGGATCATTGTATTGCCAAGAATAGCTAAGTCACACACAGTTGACCATTGTACAATACTGTTGTTACCTTATACAATATTTTCTTAGTTCTGCTCACTTCCCTTTGCATCAGTTCATGTAAGGCTTTCCAAGTTCTTCTGAAAATATTATTTTCTTTTCTGAAATTGCATTTCTTATAGTATCCCATCATAATCATATGTCACAACTTATTCAACCCTGTATCCCATCAGTTTCCTATTATTTGCCACCATAAAAACTGCTACAAATAGGTCTTTTTTTCTTTTCTTTGACCTCTTTGGGGTACAGATCTAGTAATGGTATTGCTGGGTCAAAGGACAGGCACAGTTTTATGGCTAAAATTGTTCCAAATTGTTCTCTAGAATGATTGGATCACATTGCAAATCCACCAAGATACAAAGTAGGAAGGAAGAGGGAAAAGAGTGTATTTTACTATGTAGTCTGGGTTTTTCAGCTCTCCATCTGAAGATGGATAATAGGTTTCATTATTGTTACTTTGAATAGAATTTCCAAATTTTTAAAAGTTGCTAATCTTTGCGATACAGTTCTTACAGTATAACTTATTCTCCTGTTTTTTTTTCCATTTCACTTTACTATCATTCATACAAGTCTTTTATTACATTCATGTGGCATAATTTATTCAGTCATTAACTGATTGTTTCTCCTCAAATTCCAATTCTTTTGTTACCATGAAAAGTGATGCTATAAATATTTTTGTACATATAACTTCTTTTCCTCTTTCTCTGATCTGTTTGAGTTACAGAACAAGTAGTGGTTGTTTGGTTGTTATTCTTCATGTTCAAAGAGAACCAAAATGGGATCACTATGTCAGGGTCAAGGTAGAGTGTATCCAACTATGGCTGGCCAATTCAAACTAAGAAAGCTTTCCCACAGGTTAGGTACAAAGTCCATAAGAACGTTTGGAGTGGAGAGATCTAAATGTGTACATTTCATGTTTCTTATGAATTACTGCAATTCTGTTTTGCTCATATAGCACAGTGTCTTCCTTAATGTAATCATGCCATGCTAGGTGATCCCATGCAAGCTTGTACTACTTCTGACCTCCAAAGGAGTGTTTGCTATGCATGAGTTCTCCGTAAAAATAGTCTTCTGGGCAAATGTACAGTTGGCATTTGAATAACATAACCACTGGAGTTGCACTTTCTGCACTAGAGTGTGAACATCCAGCAGCTGAGCTTGAGAAAGGACCTCAGTGTCCAGTACCTTATCTTGCCAGGTGATCTTCAGAATTTCAAGACAATTCAGATGGCAGCAATTTAGCATTTTGGCATGGTTGTGGTAAAGTCCTTAGGTTTTCCAAGCATACAACAATGAGATCAGCACAAAGATTCTGTAGAATTTCCATTGAGTAGGCAACCTTCTTCTTTACCACACTTTTCTTTAGAACCTCTTCAATACTTTGCAGTTCTGGCAGTGTGTGTGTCAGCTTCACTAGCTATGAGTACATATTTGGAAAGTTTATGGCTAAGGTAATTGAAGTTATCCATAGCATTCAAAATATTTCCCCTTGCTAGAACTGTTGATTCCTTGTATGGATGAGACAATGCTGGCTGATGGAGAACCTTTTTTTTTTATGTTGTCAGGCCAAAATTAGCATGAGCAACAGAGAGAGAACCCATCCACATTTAGTTGGCTCTCAGACTCAAAGGCTGCATTTCACGTGCACAAACATAGGCAAATAAAAATCATGCATTAATTCTATAGTATAGAATTTCCACTATAATATTGCTTTTTGTGGCCTTTTGAAGTTAAACAATTTACTATCAGAGTGGTAGCTAAAATTGATGTCATTTTTGGTCTGGTTTAAGGCATTTGACAACATTACTGAAAATATCATGCTTACATGGGAGTAAATACATAACTTGTGTTGATTTACAGTAAATCTATGTAGTTCTTTTTTCTGGATGCAGATGACATTTTTTATGCAAAGTCTATTGAGATTGTCCTGGATTACTGAACCACTAAGAAGAATAGTTGATCATCTAATTCTTTAAAAAAAATCTTTTTATTTGCAAAATATATCCAGGATGGCAGAGAGTAGAGAGGTCTTTGTCTGAACTCTTCCTGACTTCCTCAGATCAGCACCAGATTGAGCCTCTCAACTGGTTTTTTAGTAACAGAACACACAAGTATTTGGAGTATAACAAATTTCAAACAGAAGAAATTTTGGAAGAACTTCAGGAAAGGTCTGTTTCGATTGGTCAGGGGCAAGGAGTGGAGTGCAGCACAGATGTAGCACAGGGAGACCCAGAGTAGCACAGGGCAGAAAAGCCTCCATGCATTGGGGGAAAACTACTGAGAGACTCTTAGCCAAACTATATCAGCCTTGACTACTCTGTTCTGGGTCAGAAGCCAGTGGATCAGCAGACTAGATGTGAAAACTCCAACACTACTACAGAAGGCAAACATTGAGCCCCTGGACTCATAATAAGAGCATACTATAATATTATTATAGCATAATAAGAGACATGGCCACAGACCCCCAACACATGAAGGAAGCAGCAGCACCACACCCAGGGCAGTATGAAGCCTATTGAGGAAGTTTATGACAATCTCTCCTTTGCTGTAAGAGCAGACCTCAACCTTTAAAAATGAGCAAAGAAAGCAAAAAGAGTTCTTATCATAGATAGCTTTTATGGAGACAGGGAAGAACAGACCCTAAACCCTGAGGACACTAAAGACAAAATGTCTCCAGATGAAGCCTCAAAGGGTGATATGAATTGGTCTCCATCTCACAAGGTTCTCTTGGAAGAATTCAAAAAGAATCTTAAAAGAATAAAAATGGGGAAAGAAAATGAGAACTATGAAGGAGAGTTTGGGAAAAGAAACATAAATTATCTGAAGAAAACACCTTAAAATAGCTTGAGCAAAATGGAAAAACAATATAACTCCTTACAAAATACATTTTATGAAATGGAAAAAGAAAACAACTCCTTGAAAAACAGAATTTGTGAAAAGGAAAAAAAAATCCATTGAACAAAACAACTCATTTAAAAGTACAGTCAGCCAAATGCAAAAGATTAAACATGTAAGTAAATAAAATAATTCATTAAAATTAGATTTGAACAAATGGGAGTCATTCGATGAGACATAAAGAATTAGTTAAACAAAAGCAAAAAATGAAAAAAAAATAGAAGAAAAGTTAAAATAGCTCACCAGAAAAAAAAAAAACTGACCTAGAAAACAGATCCAGGGGACAACATCTAGAAATTATTAGACTACCTGAAAACCATGATGAAAAAAAAAACCAAGAAAACATATTTTTTTTCTTATTAAGGCAATTGGGGTTAAGTGACTTTCCCAGGGTCCCACAGTAAGGAAGGGTTAAATGTCTGAGACCAAATTTGAACTCAGGTCCTCCTGACTTCAGGGCTAGTGCTCAATCCACTGCTCCATCTTGCAACCCCCCCAAAAAAAAATCTTTCAAGAAGTCATCAAGGGACATGGCTCTTTGACAATGTGATGATTCAGGCCAGTTCAAAAGGTCTTGTGATGAAGAGAGTCATCTACAAACAGAGAGAGAACTATGGGAAATGAGGATGGATGACAATATAATATTTTCACTCTTTTTGATGTTTCTTGGTATTTTGTTTTCTTACTCATTTTTTTCTTTTTTTATCAGATTATTGTTGTGTAGCATGATATTTGTGAAAGAATGTATAGAATTGTACATGTTTAACATATATTGTATTACTTGCCTTCTAGAGGAAGGGATAGAAGAGGGAAAAATTTTAGAATGCAAAAATTTTCAAGGGTGAATGTTGAAAATTATCCATGCATATATTTTGAAAATAAAAAGCTTTAATTAAAATAAAAAAAATCAAAGAAAAGTGCCCTGATATCCTAGAAACAGAGGGTAAAATAGTCATTGAAGTAATTCATCAATCCCCTCCTGAAAGAGACCCCTAAATGAAAAATCCAAGGAATATTGTAGCTAAATTTCAAAATTAACAGATTAAGGAGAAAATACTGCAAGCAGCTCTTCAAATATAGAAGAGCCACAATCAGGATTACCAAAAATCTAGCAGCTTCCACTTTAAAGGATTGGAAAGCTTGGAATATGATTTTCCAAAGGGCAAAGGAGCTTGAACTGTAGCCAAAAATTAAATATCCAGCAAAACTGAACATTATCTTTCAAGGAAAAAGATTCAATGAAATAGGTGAATTTCATTTATTTTTGATGAAAAAAATCAGAGCTGAACAGAAAATTTGATCTTCAAATACAGAACTCAAAAAAAACATAAAAAGATAAAAAGGAAAGAAAAAGAACTCTTTTCTTTAAAGGCTAAAAAGTTTATACCCCTATGTGGAAAGATGATATGTTTAACTCTTAGAAATCTGTCTTGTTAGGATTATACTTAGAGATTGTAGGTATAATTGGACTTTATTGTGATAATATAAAAAAAAGATACTGGGGGATGAAAAGTATTGTGCTGGGAGAAGAGGAAAGGGGAGGTAAAATGGAGTAACTTCCATTAAATGAAGAGACAAAAATAAATACTACAATGGAGGAAAAAGAAAGGAGGTGGGTGAGTATTGTGTGAAACTTAATCTCATTGGGTTTGGCTCAAAGAGAGAATATCAGACATATTAATTTTTCAGGGAAAATTGTCTCACCTTATAGAGAAGTAACAGGGGAAAGGGGAAAGCTAATAGAAGGGAGAACAGAAGTAGAAGGGGAAAGGGATAAAAAAGGAGGAGGGACTGTAAAACGGGAGGGCTATTAGAGGGAGGTAATGGTTAGAAACAAAACACTGGGGAGGAGGTAACGGGGAAACAAAAGTAAAAGATATAACTTGGAGAAAATAAGATGGCAGGAAATACAAAGTTGGTAATTGTAACTGTGAATGTGAAAGGAATGGATTCTTCCATTAAATGGAAGCAGAAAGTAGAATGGATTAAAAGCCAGAATCCTACAAAATGTCATAAATGTCATTTACAAGAAACACATTTAAAGCAAAGTGATGGATACAGAGTAAAGAGAAAAAGCTGGAGCAGAATCTATTATGCTTAGCCTGATGTTAAACAAAAAAGAGGGATTGTGATCCTGATCTCAGATCAAGCAAAAGTAAAAACAGTTCTAATTAAAAGTGATAAGGAAGGAAAATACATCCTGCAAAAAATACCATAGATGATGAATATCAATACTAAATATATATGCACCAATAAGTATAACATCCAAATTCATAGAGAAGTTAAAAGAACTGAAAGAAGAAACATACAGCAAAATTACACTGGTGGAGAATCTCAACTTTGCTCTCTCAGATCTAAATAAATTGAACCATAAAAAAAGAAAGAGGTTAATGAGTTAAATAGAATTTTAGAAAAGTTAGGTATGAGAGATTTTTGGGAAAAATTGAGTGTATTTTGAAGTTGTAGTTATTTTAATTGTGATAAAAGCTTTATTTGAAGAATTACTAACTGCTCAAGAAATATAATAAATGACAATATTACCTATTTTTTATTTATTCCTACCATACCAAATTAGCAAATGATTGCTTTATAAAACTAGAAAATTTAATAACAAATTTCATCTAGAATAGCAAAATGTTAACAATCTTAAAAACAATAATGTGAAAATGGGAAGGAAGGGGGCAGAGGAATACCAAATCTCAAACTGTACTACAAAATCGTAATCATCCAAAAAATTTGGTAATAGTTAAGATATAGAGAGGTTGAGCAGTGGAACAGATAAAATATACAATATCAGAAGCAAACAAGTAGTGTTTGATAAAACTAAAAGATTTCAATTATTGGGTCAAGAAATAATGACAACAAAGATTGAAAAAAAAAACTGGAAAGCAGTAAGATAGAAACTAGGTACAGCTCAACATCTCCTACAAATACAAGGTCCAAATAGGTACACAAAAAGATACATGAATAAATACAAACATATATTAAATTGATCCAAATTTATAAAAACAAGTCATTTTTAAGTGACAACTAATCAAATAATATAGACTTTATTTTTTGAATGAAGTATTTTATATTTTCTTTTCATTCTCATTTTTAATTACACACACACACACACACACACACATATATATATATATATATATATATATATATATATATATATATATATATATATATATATATCCTGTTGGGAGGGAAAAATCGGAACAAAAGGGAAAAACTATGGGAGAGGGAAAAAAAACAGAAAAAATAAGTGAACATAAAATGTGTTAATTTACATTCAGTTTTCATAATTCGTTTTTTCTGAGTGCAGATGCCATGTTCTATTCAAACTTCATTGAGATTGCCTTGGATCAATGAAGCAATGAAAAGAACCAAGTCTTTGATATTTGATCACTGCCTGTTCTTGCTGTTACTTTGTAAAATGTATTACTGATTCTGCTTGTTTTGCTCAGCATTTTCAAGTAAATTTTTTCAGACTTTTTTTTTAAAAATCAGTCAGTTTGTTATTTTTTATTGAACAATAATATTCCATTACCTATATGTATCACAAGTTATTTAATCAATCCCTAATTGATGGGCATTTACTCATTTTTTTCAATTCTTTGCTTCCACAAAAAGTGCTGCTACAAACATTTTTGCATATGTGAGTCCTTTTTCCTCCTTTATAATTTCTTTGGGATACAAACCTAGTAGTGGGACTGCTGGGTCAAAAGGTATGCAGTTTGATAGCCCTTTGGGCGTAGTTCCAAATTGTTCTCCATAATTGTAGGATCATTTCACAACTTCACCAACAAAGCATTAATCTTCCAATTTTCCCATATCCCCTCCAACCTTTATTATTATCTTTTCTGTCATCTTAGCCAATCTGAGAGATGTAAGGTGGTACCTCAGAGTTGTTATGTCTACCTAATTAATAGTGATTTAGAGAATTTTTTTCATATGACTATAGATGCCTTTAATTTGTTCATCTGAAAATTATCTGTTCATATCCTTTGATCCTTTAACAATCGGTGAAAGCTTTGTGTTCTTATATATTTGACAATTCTTTATATATATTTAGCAATGAAATCTTCATCAGAAACATTGACTAAACAATTTTTTCCTAGCTTTATACTTCCCTTTTAATCTTGTTTCTGTTGGTTTTGTTTGTGTATCACTTTTTTAACATAATGTAATAAAAATTGACCATTTTGAATTTCATGCATTATACTTTTTTGGTCATAAATTCTTTCTTTCTCCAAAGATCTGAGAGGTAAATTATCCCTTGCTCTCCTAATTTTTTTATGGTGTCACCTTTTATGCCCAAATCATGTACTCATTTTGACCTCATTTTGGTATGGGTATGAGATATAGGTTGATGCTGACTTTCTGACGTTAATTTCCACTTTTCCCAGGAATTTTTGTCAAACAGTGAGTTCTTATACCAGAGTCTAGAGTTTGGAGGATAATCAAATACTAGATTATGAGAGTCATTGATTATTATGTCAATGTGTATGTCCATTGATTCTTCACTCTGTTTCTCAGCCAATACAAAATGGTTTTGATAATTACTGCCTTATAATATAATTTTTGGTCTGGTACTGTTAAGGTACCCCCTTTTAATTTTTTTTTTCAATTATTCTCCTGATATTCTTAATTTTTTGTTCTTCCAGATGAATTTTAGTATTAATTTTTTTTAATTTTATAAAATAATTTTTGGCAGTTTAATTGGTATGGAACTGAACAAGTAGACCATTTTAGGCAGAATTGTAATTTTTATTATATTAGCTTGGCCAGCCCTGAGCAATTAATATTTTTCCACTTGTTTACATCTGATTTTATTTGTATGAGAAGTGTTTTGTAATTGTGTTCATATAGTTCTTGGGTTTCTCTTGGCAAGTAGATACTCAAATATCTTATTTTGTCTAAAGTTATTTAAATTGGATTTTTTCTTTCAATCTCTTGCGGATAGGTTTTGTCAGTAACATTTAGAAATGCTGATAATTTGTGTGGGTTTATTTTACAACCTGAAACTTTGCTAAGATTGTGAATTGTTTCCATGGGTTTTTAGATGATTTTCCAGGATTATCTAAATTTGTTATCATATCATCTGCAAAAAGAAATAGTTTATTTCCTCATTGCCTCTTCTAATTCCTTAATTTCTATTTCAAAAGCCAACATTTCTAATACAATGTTGAATAATAGTGGTGTTAATGGGCATCCTTATTTCACCCCTGATCTCACTGGGAATGCATCCAGCTTCTCTCCTTTACAAATAATGCTTGCTCTAGGTTTTAGATAGATACTGCTTATTACTTTAAGGAAAACTCCCTTTATTCTTTGCTCTCCTGCATTTTTAATAGGAATGGGTGCTGTATTTTGTCAAAAGTTTTTTTCTGCATCTATTGAGATTATCATAGTACTTTTGTTGGTTTTGTTACTGATTTGGTTGATGATGACAATAGTTCTTCTGATATTGAACCAGCCCCTGCATTCCTGGCATAAATCTCACTTGGTCAGAGCATATTGTCCTGCTGATAAGCTGTTGTAATTTCTTTAATTTAAAATTTTTGCATCAATTTCATTAGGGAAATGGTCTGAATTTTTTCCCTCTGTTTTGGGCATCAGTATCATATCTGTGTCATAGAAGGAGTTTGAAAGGACTCCTTTTCTATCTATTTTTAAAATAATTTTCATAAGTTTGGAATTAATTGTTCTTTAAGTATTTGTCATAATTCACTTGTGAATCCATCTGGTCCTGGAGATTTTTTTCTTTGGGAGTTCATTGATGGCTTGTTCAATTACTTTTCCTAAAATGGTACTATTTAAGCAATTTATTTCCTCTTCTGTTAATCTGGGAAATTGATAATCCTTTTCAGTTACATTGTCAGACTTGCTGGCATACTGTTGGGCAAAATAGCTCCTACTTATTGCTTTAATTTATTTTTCATTGGTGATAAGTTCACCTTTTTCATTTTTGATACTGGTAATTTGGGTTTTTCTTTCCTTTTTCTATTCTGATTAACCAAAGGTTTATCTATTTTATTATTTTTTTCATAAAACTAACTCAGCTTTATTAATTAGTTCAATGGTTTTCTTAATTTGAATTAACTACTTTCAAAGAAAGAAGTTCAATTCCTTAGTAGCTATTATGAAAATGTGTTGTACATGAGCAATTATTTAAGAAATATAAATTAAACTCTGAAATTCAGCCTCACATTCATTAGATTGGCAAAGTTGATTTTCAAAAGGGAAAATTACAGATCTTACAGAGGCTGCTGGAAAATAGTTACATAAAGGTATTATTGTGAAAAACCTGTGAAGTGGTCTAGCCATTCTGGATATCATTTTGGAACTATGCTCAAAAAGTTATGAAATTGTGCTTTCTATTTGATATAGCAATATCACTAACTCTATAATCCAAAGTGATCAAAAGAGTAAAAAGTTCAATACTATATTGCCTCTTGTGGGTGGTAACAAAATATATATATATATATATAAACTGAAAGGATTTTCATCTACTAGGGAATGCTGCTGCTATTGCTTTTTCAATGAAGCATGGGGAAGTAGAAAGGAACAAAGCTAAACTGAAAGAAAAAATAAATTGTATTAAGAAAACAAAATCTATGTGCCAGAAACAGACCTAGTATTTAGGACCAAAGAGTATATTGAAAGAATTACAAAATGTAAAGTAGATAGTTTTGATTACATAAAATTAAAAGATTTTGCAAAAAAAAAAGCAATGCAGCTAAAATTATAATGAAAGCAGAAAAAGGGTAAGATTTTTTGCAACATTTGTTTCTGATAAAGATTTCATTTCTCAAATATTTAGAGAACCCAGCCATATTTATAAAAATACAAGCCACTCTTCAATTGATAAATAGTTAAAAATGTGAAGACAATGTTTTCAGATGATTAAACTAAAGCTATCTAAAGTCATATAAGAAAATTCTCTAAATTACTACTAATTAAATACAAATTAAAACAACTCTGAGGTACCCCCTCACAGTTATTAGATATATTTATATGCCAAAAAATGAAAATATTGGATACTAGAAATGATATGTGAAAATTGGGACACTAATGCACAGTTATTGAAATTATTAACTGATTAAAATATTCTGGAGAACATTTTGGAATTATATCAAAAGGGCTAAAAAAATCTACCTAATCTTTGACCTTATACCTCTCTTAGATCTGTATCCCAAAGATATCATAAAGAGGGGCTATTTGTCCAAAATATTTACAGCCCCTCTTTATGTGGTAGCTAAACACTGGAAATTGAAGGGAATGTCATCAACTAGGGAATAGCTAAATAAATTGTGCTTTGTGATTATAATGGAATATAATAATTCTATAAGAAATGACAAGCAGGATGATTTCAGAAAAACTTGGAAAGATTTACATGAGCCAATTTATGGTGAAGTGAACAGAAGCATAAGTGCATAGTACAACAATTATTGCAAACTTGCTCAGTGAAGACAATCATGAAAGCACTAATGATGAACATACTATCCTCTTTCAGAGGAAGAACTTGTATTGTTTGAGTACAGCCTGAAAAATGCTATATTCACTTCCTTTCTTTCATTTTTTTTTCTGTTCCAGGTTTTTTTTTAACAAAATTGCAAAAATGGAAATATACATAATTACACATGTAGAGTCTTTATCTGATTGTTTGCCTTTTCAGAGAAGGAAGAAGGTGAGGTGGGGGTAAGCAGGAAGTGAGGGAAAGAATTTTGTACTCAAAACTTCAAATAAAAATGTTAAAAAAAATATTTTTTAAAAAGAACCACTAACCTAATTTAACCTTTTTATTTTTAGTTGTTAGCAGTTGCTTATCAAGCCTATGAATGATTGAGTCAAGATTATTTGTTAGCCTGTACTTACTGCGTGGGCTAATATTAACCTTGCCCAAAATCTCTTCCTAGGCTAAGACTTAACACAGCCCTTTAATTTTCTGAACATTCAGAGCAGGAGTCTGCATAGTGGACATAAACCCACTATGTCCAATTTGATCCTATGTAGTTCTGTTGTGCCTGTCTCAGTTTCCTTCAGTTACTGTCTCAGTTTCCCTCAGTTACTGTCTCAGTTTTCCTCAGTTACTATGTTTTCCCTCAGTTACTGTCTCAGTTTCCCTCAGTTACTGTCTCAGTTTCCCTCAGTTGCAGTATCAGTCTCCCTTAATTGCTGTTTCAGTCTCCCTTAATTGCTCTGTCCCAGAATAGCAATCCCCACTTCCTGACCTTCAGAAATAATTGGACTCATATTCCAAAGTAATCATGAAACCTCCAGATGGTCACCCTCAACCTACCTCTTATCTGCATGACCTAGAACAAGTAGTCTGCTTTGGCAAGGCTCCTTACTCCTAACCTGTCAGAACTGAATTCATAGTTTCCTTGGACACCAGATTGTTGTGCCTGTCTCAATCTCCCTCAGTTGCTGTCTTCAGTTTCCCTCAGTTGCTGTTTCAGTCTCCCTTAATTGCTCTGTCCCAGAATAGCAATCCCCACTTCCTGACCTTCAGAAATAATTGGACTCATTCCAAAGTAATCATGAAACCTCCAGATGGTCAGCCTCGACCTACCCCTTATCTGTATGACCTAGAACAAGTAGTCTGCTTTGGCAAGGCTCCTTACTCCTAACCTGTCAGAACTGAATTTATGGTTTCCTTGGACACCAGATGTACTCAGCTGTTCCCATGAGTTTTTTGTCTCCCTGAGCTATAGGACCCTATATAATGTTGGAAGTTCCTTGATGGAGCTGCTGTGTACTTTGTACACAGTTGGCTGACTGTGTCAGTCTTCGGGCCTGGACTGCGTGCTTTGAGACATGAGTCCCACCAGTCCTGATCCATAGCTATGGATTCTGCATTACCTAATTTCCATGTGTGATATTGCCTCAGTTTCTCCCTGAGCATTACAGTTCAAGTCTGCCTATACTAAATCTTATAATCTTACAGACTTACTTAGAGTCTACAGTCTGAGAGAGCCTTTAGGTTTAACTTTAAGAAATCTCACTTCTGACATTGTTATTTAGAAGTACAAATGCCAAGTATTAAATAATATCAGAACAAAATTTATTAGGTAATTTAGTGGAAGAGAGCAAGCCAAAATTAAAGATGGCTTTCTTCCCTAAAAATAGATAGAGATGTATACACATATACATTTACAGAAACACATGTATACACATACATGCATATAAACATACATACACACATACATTATATATTTGTATATATGTGCACATATATTAGTATGTATTTATGTATATGTGTGTGAAACATTGTGAAATTTAGTGTATGTGAGTAAATTTAATTATTTTACTTTTTACTAGTTAATTTCCACATCATTAAAATTCCAAAGGAGAATTTCAGAAATGTCTTTTGGATAAAGGCTACATTATTCCAATAAGCACAAAACTTTCTTAAGAGGTCTGCTTTGAAGGTCAACATTCTTTTGATTGAATAACTTATTATTTTGTTTGCTACAAAAAAAATCAAACTGGATTTAAAATAACGCAACATATTTGGTCTTCTAATTATTTTCCAAAAAGTCTGAAAAAAGAAAACTGCAAGACTTCAGATAATTGCAACCAACTACTGTAAAATTAAAATTCAGAAACTATGATCAAGGTAAAAGAACTTTTGAATAATATGTGATATATTCATTCAATCAACAAGCATTTACAAAGGTTTTATATGACAGTCTCTGCTCTTACTCCTAGAGACATGAATGTAAAGAATAGGACAATCTCTCCTTCAAGGAATGAATTTGTATGCATTATATGCATATGTGTGTATGTCTATGTACAGATATAACTATACACATATATGTATGTGCATGATAATTTGAGGAAGGGGAGATTATTAGCATCTAGAGTTGTCATGACAGGCTTCCCAAAGTTCATGATAAATGTTCACAACCTTGAATTAAGATGGGGATTCACAGAGACGTAGGTGAGGAGGATCCAAGGCAAAGAAGGCAGTCTGTGCAAAGAAACTTAAAAGAGTAAGGGAATAATAAGTTTGGGGAATAATAAAGAGGCCAGGTTAACTTCAATATAAAGCACACACATTCTAAACCATGAGTAATAAAATAAAACTGAAAAAGATGGTTTGATACCAGACTATGCTATGATTTAAATGCTTAGGCTAGAGCTTTATATATTATTTCAGAAACAATCAGTATTGTTTCTAGAAAATGGGGGTATCATGGTCATAACAGTGCTTTGGTAAGCTTATGTATATATCCATTTGGATGATGGATTGACAAGGAGAGGGATAAGAAATCCACATGTGAATGAAATAGAATACTTGAGTTCAGAACTCAGCCTTTACTCTAGTCTCCTTCAGTTTGCACAGTGATATTCTTTTTCTTTTCTTTTTTTTTTATTAAAGCTTTTTATTTGTATAACATATGTATGGGTAGTTCCCCAACAATGATCTTTACAAAGCTTTCCATTACATATTTTACCCCCAGTTCCCTCTCCTCTCCTAGATGGCAGGAAGTCCACTACATGTTAATAATGTTGAAATGCTTGAGAAGTTATGCAAGAAACATCCTATCAACAAGAAAAAAAAAGAATCAGAGAAAGGCAACACAATGCAAGCAGATGTCAGTAGAGATCATGAAAATGTTACGTTGTGGACCATATTTCATTTCCCTCTCTCTGGGTGTATATGGTTTTCTTCAGTGAACAATTGGAACTGGTTTGAGACAATTCTTTGTTGCAGAGAGCCATGTCCATCAGAATTGATCATCATGTAATACTGTTGTTGCTGTGTATGATGATCTCCTGGTTCTGCTCGTTTCACTTAGCATCAGTTCATGCAAGTCTCTCCAGGCCTCTCTGAAATCGTCCTGCTGGTCGTTTCTTACAGAGCAATAATATTCCATAATATTCATATACCATAATTTATTCAGCCACTCTCCAATTGATGGGCATCCCTTCAGTTTCCAGTTTCTAGCCACTACAAAAAGGGCTGCCACAAACATTCTTGCACAGGTGGGTCCCTTTCCCTCCTCTAAGATCTCTTTGGGATATAGGCCCAGTAGAAACACTGCTGGGTCAAAGGGTATGCACAGTTTGACAACTTTCTGAGCATAGCTCCAAATTGCTCTCCAGAATGGTTGGATCCATTCACAGTTCCACCAACAATGTATTAGTGTCCCAGTTTTCCCACATCCCCTCCAACATTCATCGTTATCTTTTCCTGTCATTTAGCCAATCTGACAGGTGTGTAGTGGTACCTCAGAGTTGTTTTAATTTGCATTTCTCTGATCAATAGTGATTTGGAGCACCTTTTCATGTGACCAGAAATACTTTCAATTTCTTCATCTGAAAATTGTCTGTTCATATCTTTTGACCATTTATCAATTGGAGAGTGGCTTGAATTCTTATATATATGAGACAATTCTCTATATATTTTAGAAATGAGGCCTTTATCAGAACCATTGAATGTAAAGATGATTTCCCAATTTGATGCTTCCCTCCTAATCTTGTCTGCATTTGTTTTGTTTGTACAGAAACTTTTTAACTTAATATAATCAAAATTATCCATCTGGTGTTCAATTAGGAGTTCCAGGTCTTCTTTGGACATAAATTTATTCCATCTCCACAGGTCTGAGAGGTAAACTATACTAAGTTCCTCTAATTTACTTATAATATCACTCTTTCTATCTAGATCATGAACCTATTTAGATCTTATCTTGGTATGTGGTGTTAGGTATGGGTCAAGCCCTAATTTCTTCCACACTAGTTTCCAATTCTCCCAGCAGTTTTTGCCGAATAGTGAGTATTTATCCCAAAAGCTGGGGTCTTTGGGTTTATCGAATACTAGATTGTTAAGGTTATTGCCTAGATAGTCCTGATATCCTATCCTGTGCCACTGATCTACTGCTCTATTTCTTAGCCAGTACCAAACGGTTTTGATGACCGCTGCTTTATAATATAGTTTTAGATCTGGTACAGCAAGGCCACCTTCATCTGCCTTTTTTTTCATTAATCCCCTTGAAATCCTTGACCTTTTGTTCTTCCAAATGAGCTTTGCTACTATTTTTTCTAGATCTGTAAAATAATTTCTTGGGAGTTTGATTGGTATGGCACTAAATAAGTAGATTAGTTTGGGTAGTATTGTCATTTTTATTATGTTCACTCTGCCTACCCATGAGAACTTAATATTTTTACAATTGATTAGGTCTGATTTCATTTGTGTGGAAAGTGTTTTGTAATTTAGTTCATATAGTTTCTGACTTTTCCTTGGCAGATAGATTCCCAAATATTTTATCCTATCATCTGTTATTTGGAATGGAATTTCTTTTTGTATCTCTTGCTGCTGAACTTTGTTGGTAATATATAAAAATGCTAATGATTTATGTGGATTAATTTTGAATCCTGCCACTTTGCTGAAGTTGTGAATTGTTTCTAGTACTTTTTTAGTTGAGTCTCTAGGGTTCTCTAAGTATACCATCATGTCATCTGCAAAGAGTGATAATTTGGTTTCATCATTACCTACTCTGACTCCTTTTATCTCTTTTTCTTCTCTTATTGCTAAAGCTAACATTTCTAATACAATATTAAATAGTAATGGTGTCAGTGGGCAGCCTTGTTTCACTCCTGATCTGATTGGAAATGGGTTTAGTTTGTCTCTATTACATATTATGCTTGCTGATGGTTTTAAATAGATGCTACTGATCATTTTAAGGAAAAGCCCATTTATTCCTATACTCTCTAGTGTTTTTAATAGGAAAGGGTGTTGGATTTTATCAAAGGCTTTTTCTGCATCTATGGAGATAATCATATGGTTTTTGTTAGTTTGATTATTAATATAATTAATTATGCTGATAGTTTTCCTAATATTGAACCAGCCCTGCATCCCTGGTATAAATCCTACTTGGTCATAGTGTACTATCCTGGGGATGACTTTCTGTAATCTCATTGCTAATATCTTATTTAAAATTTTTTCATCAATATTCATTAGGGAAATTGGTCTATAGTTTTCTTTCTCTGTTTTCACCCTACCTGGTTTAGCTATCAGCACCATATCGGTCTCGTTGAAGGATTCTGGCAGTATACCTTTTGTCCCTATTTTCTCAAATAGTTTGTGTAGTATTGGAATTAATTGTTCTTTGAATGCTTGGTAGAATTCACATGTAAATCCATCTGGCCCTGGAGATTTTTTCTTAGGGAGTTGATTAATAGCTTGTTCTATTTCTTTTTCTGATATGGGGCTATTGAAATAATTTATATTCTCTTCTGTTAACCTGGGCAATCTATATTTTTCTAGATATTCCTCCATTTCATTTAGATTATCAAACTTACTGGCATAAAGTTGGGCAAAGTAACTCCTAATTATTGCTCTAATTTCCTCTTCATTGGAGGAAAGTTCTCCCTTATCATTCTTGAGACTAACAATTTGATTTTCCTCTTTCCTTTTTCTTATCAAATTAACTAAAGGCTTATCTATTTTGTTAGTTTTTTCATAGAACCAACTCTTAGTTAAAAATATGGAACGCTTCACCAATTTGCGTGTCATCCTTGCGCAGGGGCCATGCTAATCTTCTCTGTATCGTTCCAATTTTAGTATATGTGCTGCTGAAGCAAGCACTGCACAGTGATATTCTTAAAGATGCATAAGTAGAAAGAGAGTATACTAATTATTGTATTTTTTTCTTAGACAAACTACAAAGATAAAATTTAATTCTTGGTGCTTTTAATGTAAAGGTCTTTAGAAGGTCTTCCAATTGCTCTCAGGGCTAACTCTAGTCATCCTGATCTATATCTTGCCTCTGGATCCAGGTGACTCTAGAAGAGAAAATGAAGCTGGTGACTTTGCATAGACCTCCCTCACTTAAATTCAACTCACTTATGTGCCATGACATCACTTCCCTGATGTTAAATTCTCTTCCAGAACAAAGGACAAAGAACAACAACAGTGTGATGATTATAAGCTCAAGGAACTAAAATGCAAACCTTCAGAGATTCCACAGGTAAAAAAAAGAGAGAGAGAGAAAAAGAGAAAGAAATTGCAGCTCAGTTGATGTACTGTTCAGGGATTCTCCTTAAAGAGAACTTGGGCAGAGCTCATTAAGCTTGCACAAAAAAAATAATAAATAAAACAAAACAAAAAACAGACAAACAAACAAAAAACCAAAAAAACAAGAAAGATTACTTTCCTGAGGAATCTTTTTTTAACAGTGGACTTCAGAAAGAACTCCTGAAGGAATAAAGAAAATAAGCATTTATTTTCTACTTTGTGCCTAACACTGTGAAAAGCATTTTTTTTCTAATTTTCTCATTTAATCGTCATACCAACAATGGTGGGAGCTATTATTTTTTTCACTTTACAGTTGAAGAAACAATTCAAATGACTTGCCTAGGGTCACATAGGTAGTAAGTTAGTGGCAGGATTTAAATTCCAGGTTTTTTGACTCCAGTCCCAAGTACTTTATCCACTGTGTCACCTCCCTGACTCTGCTTCATCTTCTTATCTTACAGCTCTCACAATGAATATAAAACATAGATAACCAAGTAAATATGTACAAGTCATTTGCCAATCTTTGTTTTGGAGGATAAAAAGACATAAACTGGATGAAGAATTTGAGAAGACCCTCCAAAGTATGTTAACACATACATGCATATAATTTGGCTTTAATGTAAAAATGGACACAGGAAGGTAAATATGAAAAATAAAATTCCAGATTAATAAATGAAAGAAGACTAGAAAATTATTCAGAATACTGCTGCTTTTACATTTCGTATACTATGTTTAAGAATAGTCCTATGTGTAAATTGGATTTAAGTAAAGCAGTTGCCCAAAAGTCATCAGCTTCACTCTTTCTTCCAGAATCAATGAACTCCAGATAGATGACTTTAGTGTCTCTGATGTCTGATAAAGCTCTAAGTGCTCCACAATACCTATTTCAGGCACTTTTATGGCTGTTGGAACAAATTTATTTTCACTCACCCATTTCACTAGGGATCATCTTCTTGCACTTACGGCAGAGGTCTTTCTATATCTCTGAGGGGTTTGAGGTCTGTTTGTTACTTTTAACCTGGTTAAGTCCATCTGCTGAGAGTTTTAGCTGCCATGTATGCTAAACTTCTCAGAGCCACAAGTCAGAGTTGAGGAACAGGTGGATACCAAAAGTGGATTAAAAAGTCCCAAAAACTTGGCAAGACTTCATATCAGAGATGTTAGTCCTCTATAATTACCCTAATATTAATATTATAAGTATATGGTAACCATAACAATGACAAGAAGAGACAATGATGCATGATAGTCTTGAAAGTTTGGAGTCATATTAGATCTGTCATCATAAATAAGTTACACAGATAGTTGGTACTCCAGGAAACTCATTATCAATTAATTAAGAAGTATTTATTAAATCCTACTGTGGGCCAAGTACTGTGCTAAACCTTAGGGATATAAAGAAAGACAAAAGGAAACCCTGTCCTCCAGTAGGTTACATTCTAATGGGAAAGATAATACTTTAAATAGCAAAATAGGTATTAGCCTGTATTGCTGGAAGGAGTTTCAAAAATCAAAGTAAGGACATGTTAAGTCATCATCTATGTAACAAGAATTGATATTTGCATAATACTTGAAATTTAGCAAAGCATTTTCCTATACATTATCTGTTTTGAGTAAATGTTAAGCTCCTTAAAAGCAGGGATTATTATGTTTGTCTTTAGAAGTGATCTATTCTTAACCTCTCTCTCTATTCAGGGAATCATTTCCATAGAATTTCTAACAAAAAGGTCATTCAAGATTTGGTTCTGTTAAATGGTCATCTTTTCTATTGGACTCACTGATTTATTATCATTTAAGTTCTTTAAATTCATTAAAGGAAAAAAATTCTTAGTGCAAATGAACCATAGATGTGTGACAGAATTAAAAAAAAAAAGAAAAAGAAAGGATTAAACCATATGTGATTTTTTAAAAAATATCACTTCCTTCTCTTTCATTTGTGTACTATGGATTTTTTTCAAAGTGCTATTATAGGGGATTTATAAAATATAGATTAATGGCTGCATTTTTATGCTTTTGATGAGACATTTAATGAGGTGTGTGCTGCTTTATATCTTACATCAAAAGGACATCTGCTAGAATCTCTTATCTTACACATCAAATGATACTGCATTAATAAGCATAATCATCTGAATAATGGAATACAGTATTGCCTTTTATACCAATTAACATACCTTTAAAAACTGCTTTACTTACTGAAATTTAATTTATGTGACCTTTAAATAGCATCTAAGAATGAACAAATAAGTTCAAAGTTCTTTTTTTTCCAAAAGTGACTTGCTATCCTCTAAATTCCTTCTTTGCTTTGCACATAGTAAGGGTTTAATAAATGCTTCATTCTTTCTTGGTCACATTGTTGCTAATGGTTGTTAAACTGATCAGTCTAGATGGGCCACTTTAAGAGCCAAAAAATTAAAGCCATCATTGACCTTGAAAGCATACAATAAGTATACTGCTTCCCTTTTTTTCATTCATTGCCACATGAACTCCACCAGTGAATAATTTGTTTCTATAGTATGTGTACCTGGTGCAACAAATCATGTGTGATTTGTACTAAACCTCACTGCAGTAATATTTCTCTCAGCTCTAATCTTTAGTAACTTCACTGCTTCTTCTCTCCCTGCCTCTGGGATCTCAATTTTTGAATGTTTCCTACCTTTATGTCCCGAGTTTTTTCCTCAAGGAATTGAAAGTCAGATCTATTTTTCTGCTACCATCCAGCTCAGTCTTTCCATTAACGAACCTCACAAATAAAAACATCTAAAATTTATATTTCAGTTCACATGCTTTACCCCAATTCATCCTTAAAGACACAATTCAAATGTTATCTCCTTTTCCATGAAACTTTCTTTGATGCATCTATTGAGAAAGGATCTCTAAACCTAATTTCTAATTTTTTTTGTTTCTAGATTCATTTCAACTTTCACATAGTAACCACATGATGAATTTTTGTTGAATACATTAATGATTAGTAATTGGAAAATACTGATCCTTTTTAAAAATGTACCTAAAAGCAGACTTTTTTCTTCAGAGAAAAGGGCTGAAGAATCCAAATCTGGATTCCAACTGTTTTTGAACAGCGACTAGGTGTGGGTGATTTTTATATTTTAAATATAATGGAATTTTATTTAAAAGTTAAAAAATTGACAAAAGAGCTATATGAAAACAAAAGGTGATTTTGATTTGACTTGTGGGCTGGAGTTTGTCAAATATTGATCTAATATATGATATGACATTTATTATTAGCATTATATCTATATAATTAAATCCTATCTCAAGATGTTAATTTAGATTTTCTAGTGTTTGAAAATAACTTTAATTGATTGTAATTTCTAGATGCCTTGGATTTAGACCAAAAAGTGATAGAATTCTGATTTGGAATGAGAAGAACTTAAGTTGAAATCCTTCCTTAGATATTCTTCCCATCTGGAAAAATAGTAATAATGTATTACTATTTGAGTAATAATATATTAGTATTGAATTTTTACATCAAATGGTTGTTGTTATGAACAAAAGGGATAATGCAAAGTATCTATATAAATATTAGCTATTATTAAAATAAGCTATTTGAAGTAATTGTATTATATGCCACCAAGAATTGTGGAAATGTATACAAGAAATAGAAGGCAAAAGCTCCTGGCTAGAAGATATTAATTACAACATAACTAAAATGAAAATCTTAACACAAATGTATATTCAATCAAAAGAAATCCATATTCTCATAAATAACAAATGAAAATAATATAGGAATTATACATAATTACTACAAACCCTAAGGGAGCCTGAATGACATTAAAAAAGGATTGGATGTGAGAATGAGTAGGTATTAACTAGAGTGATCAGAGTAAGAATATTAGAAAGCTTAATATTGATTAGCTTATCTATTCTGATAAATGAATGTTACATTGTCATAATTTAAATTTGTAAGGATTATGTTGCTAGTGTCTTATTTTCAGGTACAATAATATAACTTGAATTATTTAATGATTTTTCATTTCAAAGTAATAGCCATACCTTGTCTCTTGCTTCTGGTATTAGCATAGAAAATTCTGGTATTAGAATTAAAATAAATAATACTTGTTAAAGAATGAGAAATAAGCAGCCAATTCTCTTTTATGTATGTTTTGTATTTACAGCTTGACTGCATGCTCATTTTTATTTGTTTTCTGCCAGAATGCATTATTGAATTACCATGCTACAAAGAAACTAATGGAAGTATTAAATTAAATATCATAAAAAGTTTTGATACAAATAAAAATCTATTAAATTATAAAAATGTTAATAAAAACATCACAGGTTTTAGGAAGAAAGACCAACAAGGAAGAGTAAGAGGAAGCAATCAAGTTTCTAACTCTAAAGCCATAGAAAACACACCAGAGTGATTTCTAATGAGGAAACCTGAGGAAAAGAAGCAATCTGTCCTTTCTCCAGCCCTATTTGGCATAAGAAAACAAACAAAAGTCTTTTTTTATGCTGGAGACAGGATTTAGCCAAGAGGTAACTGTATGAAACCTTCCAACTAGGAAAATGCATTGGTTTGCTCTAAGCCAAGAACTAGTTAGTTAGCAACTAGGTAGCTCCAGTATAGAGGGACTTTAAACTGTGCAAAGAATGAGAATGGGTACCAAATGGCAACAGATTGAAGAGAAGACCTGCATCGGGGACAAGGAGCAGCTGTGCACATTAGGTGCTATATTTGGCAGGGAGCATGAATAGAAATGAGCAACAGTTCTGTGGTTCTGATCCCTGGAAATGGGCATGGCCTGAAATCTTGCCTCTCTAGTCCATTTAGAACTTGCAGCAGAATAATTATTGTCACTATAAACCTACAGAACTTTCAGTGCTGGGGACAATGGCTGAATTAAGAGAATTGTACTGAGGCTCTAACTACAGTAAAAGTAACTAAGAATCTTAACACAGTTAAGATTTTTATTTATAATGATGTTGTCAAGACCAAAAAGCCAGCTCAAGAGCTGGTAAAACTCAGATCTGAAGGGGAAAAAATATTAAATATTACCCTTGTTCAGAAAGTTTTGGACTCAATGAAAACTTACAGCTCCCACCAAACCACTTTTGAGGTACTTGAACAAAATAGCATTCAATAATCAAAGAATGATGCAAGAGGATGAAAGATATACATGAGGAACAAACTAAACCCAGAAAGCCTCTAGAAATTTAAAGATTAAACCTAACACAAATTCTGAATTTGGGAAGTAAAAACTTGATAAATGAGTAAAATAAATAAATAAACAAAAATTCCTATTATACTAACTGGGATACCCAACACATAATTGCAAAAAAAAAAAAAAAGAAAGAAAGAAAAAAGGATGGCAGCAAACACTTCTACAACTAATACTTCAAAATCAATCACAGTTTGGATAGAATTAAACTAGAATTTTAGAAGAAAGGAAACAAACATTTTAAAAGAGTTAAAAGAGGCTTACATTTTCATTAACTAAATGAGCATGGTAGGTGAAAGAATAGAAAAGAAAAAATGCTGGTGAGAGAACACTTGGAAAGAAAATTAACAGCTTTGAGCTAAATATAAAATCTTACTCAAAGAGACTTATTGAAAATTAGAATGGAGCAAATATAAATGGGTGACCTCAGATAACAAAAAGAATTAAAACAAAATAAAAGAATGAAAAAAAAAACCCAGAAGCCATTATAAAGAACATCAACCCCCCCCCAAAAAAAAAAATGGACCTGAAAATAAATTAAGGATCATTGGACAATTTGAAAGCTATCATCAAAAACAAAGTGTCTAGACATTATGTTTCAAGAAATCAAGAAACTGTTGAAATATTTTAGAACTAGAGAGGGAGGTGAAAGTAAATCTCACTGGTCATTTCAAAATAAATATTTCCATGAACATCATGTCCAAAATCCAAAGTTTCTCATTTGAAGAGGACCAATACTACAAACATCCAGAAACTATTCAATAACAAGAAACCACTATAGGTTAACACAAGATTTAGAAGACTCAATTATGAAAAGCAGAGTTTACAAACAACTTTTAAAAAGGCAAAAGATATGGTATACCCTTATAATCAAAAATAATTTACCCTAGGGGCACCTGGTTGGCATAGTGGATAGAGTACCAGCCCTGAAATCAGGAGGGCCTGAGTTCAAATCTGGCCTCAGACACTTAGCACTTCCTAGCTGTGTGACCCTGGGCAAATCATTTAACCCCAATTGCCTCAGCAAAAAATAATTTACCCAGAAAAATGAATATGGTGCTATAAAAAATGGTTCTTTACTGAAATAGATAAAAAAAAAGACCTGAGTTAATTAGAATCTTTCAAATGAAAATACAGGAATCAAAAGATGTTAAGAATTTAATATCAATGAGAAATCATAAAGTACTAAAGATGAATGTGGTCTTTACATTCTAATATGTAAAAATAAACATCTCTTTGTGAACCCTAATGTCATTAGAAGTCACAGAAGTCATGGAGAGAGTCACGTAAGAGAGTCTAAGAGTAAGGTTGATATGTTGATGATCTTCCAAAAAAAAGGAAGGAAAGTAAGGGGAATGGAAATAAACTAGAGAAAAAGGGGAGAAAATGGTAGGGGACATTATCATATATTCTGAACAAGTAGCAGACTATACACACAAGGACAAAGAGATTGGGGAAGGTACCATATGAAAACCTCACTCATTTTGATAGGTTATATAAGTAAAATACATATATGCATGTAAAAATCACTTCAATTAACAGGGAAATAAGAGAAAGAAAAATAAGAAAAAGAGATTAAGGCAATCATAAGCAAAACAAACTAACTATTAAGGATTAATCATGGGGAGGTTTAAAAGAAAATTTAAAAAGGCAAGAAGTTTGGCTCTAGAAGAGGAAAAGAGAAAGTGCAGGAAAAGAGAAGCAGATTTATTATACAAATACAAACAAAATCTAATGCAGGAAAAATTGGAATGAAAAGTTACAGAGAAATATTTGCAGATATTTTCTTTCAAAAAGGTCTCATTTCCTATAGATATAGATGATAGAGATAAAATTAAAATTAATTTATATGAATAAAAATTAATTTCCAATTGATAAAAGGGCAAAGGATATGGACAGACTTTAAAGGATGGAATCCAAGCTATTATTAGTAATATGAAGAAGTATTCCTAATCATGGGGAAAAATTAAAATTAAAGCAACATTAAGGTTCTATATCTCATCCATCTTATTGTCAATCTTGACCAAAAAATGAAAGATAATAGCTAATGTTGGAGTGACAATGAGAAAATTTCTATATGAATGCACTTTGGGTAGAACTATTAAAGAACCATGAGCAAAAAATGTTACTCAACTATGTATATATACCCTTTGACCCAGAGACACAACTAATATGTCAAAATCCCAAGGAAATACAAGAAAGAGGAAAAGGATTTAAGTGTACAAAACTCTATCATTTAGGGAATGGCTTAAGAAAAACCTATTATACATGAATATAATAGAATACTATTATGCTATAAAAAATAAGTAACTCGATAGTTTTAAATACATTTTAAAAAACATATAAAATGATGCAAAGTGAAGTGAGCAACGGCAGGTGACCAATTTGTATAATAAGAACACTAGAAAAACAAACACCTTTAAAAGATTTGAGACCTCTGAATACAATGTCCAGCCATAATTCCAGAGGATCCATCTATCCACTACCTGATGATGGACTCAGGCTGCAACCTGAGATAGATAAATAGATAGATTCTTTTGGACTTGGAAAATTCGAGAATTAGTTTTACTTGATGATGCAAATTTATTAAGAGGGTTTTCTTTTTCTTTTTTCCACCAATGGACTTTTACCAAAATTTCTCCTAAAACAAAAATAAAATAAAATAAACCCATGCAAAAGAAAATGAATTAAGAGTCACTACATGGCTTCTAGTTATGGCTCAATTACCACTTGGACAAGTGTCTTCAATCCAATTTAATAAGTGCTTACTAAATGTCTACTACATGGAACACCTTATCATAGCTGATAGTTATGCCAGATAAAAATTAAAATATTGTTTGACATCAAGAAACTTGCAAAATAATATAATCCCTTATTCTTTCTAGACTTCAGTTTCCAATCTATAAAGTGAACAGTTTTAAGTACATTATATATAAAGTTTCATTGATGTCTAATTTTCTAAATCTCAATGTAAGATATTGCAATTATTTTAATAATAATTTTATTTAATCCAATGGCCCATTAAAAATCAAATTTACATGTTTTCATATGCAAACATCTTTATTCTCTGAGCTCCTGTCTTCCAATCATCTTTCAAATTGTATGCTCTCTTTTGTCTGTCTCTCTCTAAATATATGTATGTGTGTGAACAACATTACTCTGTTTTTCATTCTAATCACAGGACTAAATATAGTAATGTTGCTTCAGAAAGATGCCTGAATTTGGAGTCAGATGATGGTCTGAGTTTTACTACCTGTTAAGTCTTTGGCCTCTGGACAAGGAACCAAACTTCTCAGCCCTACTTTCCACATATCTAAAATACATTTTCTTCACCTATACTGTCAACTGAAAATGATGTTTAAATATAAGCTACTATTATGTAGTATATACAAATACAAATCATTTCATAAGAACTAATTTGCTATATCGTACTCAACCTATTTTTCATTTAGATTTATTTTAGTTATCTATATTTCACTACATAAAGGCACTTTCTTTTAATGTCTCACAATTTCCACTTATTAGAATTTTTTTCATGATTCATTTCTAGGAACTTTTTTTAAACATTTGAGAATCCCATGGATAAAAGTTTAATCTTAATTCCATTTGACTTTGTTGACCTCAATTAATAATATTGTACCATGTTATATCATTCTCAATTCCTAAATTTCATATCTATTCTCTATTTTTGATATAATGAAGTTGACTTTCTTTTTGTAGATCTAAAAAGTGATGTTCAAGAAGGAAATAGATTGAATTTTAAAATTGGTAGGAAATAAATGTTATCTAGCAAATAAAATGTGCCCATAAAAAGAAAGTGATAAGAAAGTTGAGGGAATTTCCCATGTTGTACATATTTTAGGCAACACATAATATATCAAAGGTATCTACAAATAAAAATTATCAAGTTCTTCAAGAGTTGCCATTAAAATAGAGTACTAAGCATTCAAATGTTGGCATTTATGAACATTAAAAAGAATACACAATATCTTAAAACTTAGAGGATATGAACTGATGCAAAGAGAATTAAACAAACCAGGAAAATAGCATACACAAGAATTTAAACAATTTTTAATTTTAAAAGCATTCCTATTGTTCTTTATATTTACATAACAAAAGGAAGTTCAGCAAAATCAAACAGTACATGATGTAAGGGCTATATAACATATGCAATGTTTTGCCCTGATGGTCCCCTACCTCCTCTAATAGGGGAAGAAGTATGCTTCCTAATACTTTACTATTCCTTTTCACCTTTCCTTCCTCCCTAGTATTTTACTTATGAGCACCACTTTGCTCAAGCCCTTTAGAATCCTTCCCCCCTTCTGATACCTTTCCCTGCTATTTCTGTTTTCCCTTCTATAGCCTGCCCCTTCCCTTTTCCCCTTTCCCCTCCCATTTTCTTTTCTTTTTTTTTTAATTTTTATTTTATTTGCATAACATATGTGTGGGTAATTCTTCAACAATAACCCTTACATAGCTTTCCGTTACAAATTTTTCCCCCCAACTCCCCACCCCTCCCCTAGATGGCAGGATATCCACTACATGTTAATTATGTTAAAATATTGGCAAATCGAATATATGTATACATATTTCCAAACTTATCATTGGTGTGCAAGAAAAATCTTATCTACACAAACGATATATCAGATAAAGGAAACACAATGTAAGCAAACATCAATCGAGGAGTATGAGAATGTTATGTTGTGGTCCACATTTCGCATCCCTCTATCTGGGTGTATATGGCTCTCTTCAGTGAACAATTGGAGGTGGTTTGAAACATTTCATTGTTGAAGAGAGCCATGTCCATCAGAATTGATCGTCATATAGTACTGTTGTTGCCGTGTATAATGATCTCCTGGTTCTGCTCATTTCACTCAGCATCAGTTCATGTAAGTCTCTCCAGGCCTCTCTGAAATCATCTTGCTGGTCATTTCTTACAGAACAATAATATTCCATAACATTCATATACCATAATTTATTCAGCCATTCTCCAATTGAAGGGCATCTATTCAATTTCCAGTTTCTAGCCACTACAAAAAGGGCTGCCACAAACATTCTTGCACATGTGGGGCCTTTTCCTTTC
>JAJPUD010015810.1:0-28428 GCA_023553655.1 Myrmecobius fasciatus | reverse complement strand
TCCTCCCGTGGACACGCTGGGCTCCCGCTCCCCCGGGCCGGGTGCGGGCGAGGGGCGGAGCAGAGCCACTGCTGCCGCCCCAGGAGCGAGCCGAGAGCGAGCAGTGAGCGGCGGCGGCGCCGAGCAAGCGAGCTCAGGCTCCCAGGGAAGCGCGGCGGCCGCGGAAGCGCCGGACTGGATTCCCGCCTTCGCTTCGGGAAGGGAGCCAGCTGCAGAGGCGGAGGAGCCCAGCCCCCTCCTCGTGCTTCCCCACCAGGGTGACCCCCCCTACCCCCATCCCCACGGGGAAGTACACTCCGCAGGACCCGCGTCCTGCAGCAGACTCGGAACAGGCGGGGTGGGGAGTTGGGATGGAGGAAAATGCCCCCCAAGAAAAGCCCCTAATAACTTTCTTAAGTCCTTAACTCATTAGATGCTTTCGACCAAGCCCGGGAGGAAGGGCCAACTATGAGTCCTATTTTGCATCTCAGGAAACTGAGGCACACAGGTTCACACAGGTTACATTTGAGGTGGAGTCTTCCCCACTCAGGGCCCGGCACTGCAAGAATAAATGAACATCTAGTATGGATCGACTAGGGGTAAAACCCTTTAGAAGAATGAAAGGGAATATGATGTGATTGTAATAGTGACTGAAGAGGTCAGGGAAGGAGAAGAATTGTAGCATTGGATGCAAAAGGAAGTCAGCAGGATGGCCTCCAGCAGGAGGGCCTCCTGGTCCTTTCTGACCTTCTAACTCTAGCTTTAGAATCCCATGAGCCTCTGCAGAATTCCCCACTCATTCCATATACCAACCAATCCTTCCTGCCTACCATATTTATCTGGCACCAGGCTGAGCTCCAAGGACTCACTGATTAAAAATGAAATAGTCTCTTTCTTCAAGGAACTGACAGCTAGCCAGAGGACACTTTCACGATAGACAGATGCTTTCCATTTCTTTTCCTGGAACTCCGTCCCCCTCCAAGAAGCATTCTGGTTTTTAGACCAACTATAAGCACTAACTCAGTGGTGGTCCTTGTTGAAAGGGGGGAGTTTTGTCCAGTGGCTGATTGCAGGCAGACATACTGCCAGTATCAATGAAAGCAGAAGGCTGAATGTAAGCTCCTTGAGGCCAGGAAAGAGTTCCTTTTGTCTCTGTGTCCCCTTTGCCTAGGAAGTAGCCAGAATGTGAATTGGCTCACAGATTGCAGGCCACAACTTTTTCAGGCACTTTCATGACTGGCAGGGCTCGATAAACTATCCCCAAGCCAGCCTGCCAACCTTCTAGGGATGAGAATCTTCCCTTTTAGCTAGCTGGGTTGGACTTCTAAGAAAACCTCAGTCCCAGAGAGGCAGTGTGATATGAGAAGGAAAGTACTAGTTTGGAAATCAAGACTTCAGGATGATTTCCTGCCCCTGCTACTATGTTCTGTGACCTCTTGCAAGACACTCATTCCCCTGCTCTGGGTCTCTTTCTGCATTTATATAATAAAGAGATACACTCAGAGCATTTCTAAGTCTATAATCTTTGGCTGGACTTGCCAAAAACCTTCAAAAAACCTATGGTCCCCCATATTAAACAAGCAGGAAGGATATAATTTTTAAAATCCCCAAGATGCTCTTTTTTGTCTCTTTCCAACTTTGCACAAAGCTTAAAAATAATCTAGCAACCGGATCCCCAAGAATCAGACCCTCCTCTAAACTTGAGCAGCACCAAATGAAAACTCTCTTGTCTTTGCACTGTGATGTCCCGGGCAGCTGCCACGCCATGTGTCTCTCAGAGTTCTGAAACAGACTTTTAAAAACAACAGCAAAAGAGAAAATGACCAAAAGCAGGGCTTCCCTGCTGGCAGTGGATGAGGAAGCCTGTCTGGAGGTGAAGGACGTGGCTTCCAATTCCGGGCTCCCCATCTTTCTTTAGGTGACCTCTGGCAGACAGACTGGGTGTCTGTGAGCCTCAGTTCTTGCTCTGTAAAGATGAGGGACACCTAAGGTCCATCAGCCCAGCAAGAATGAATAAACAGAGCTGGAAGAGAACCTCCCTCATTTTACAAGTGAGGAAACAGACTCAGGGAATCAACCAAAGCCTCTTATTTCAAATCCAGTGAGGGCTTTTTCTCCTCCATCTGATTCACTCAGGACAGTTTTCTGAGCAGAAAACAGAAGCCTGGGAGGAGGACTGAACTTACAATACCTTCAAGAATCATTCATTTAAATCTAGAAGGAGCCTGAGAGTCTAAATCCTTCAGTTTACAGGAAAATGAGTTTTAGGAAACTGAGGCTCAGTCATTTCAGCACGACCCAGTTTCCTTGGCAAAGACGCTGGAGTGTTTTTGCCATTTCTTTCTCCAGCTCATTTGACACATGAGGAAACTGAGGTCCAGAGATGGGGAATCCATCTGGCCGGGAGCCATGTAAATCTTAGAGATAGAATTGGAAGTTGGGACCCCTGATCTGATGCCCTTTCTACTCCTTGGCGCCTCAATTCTCCACAAATCTGATCAATTTTTTTTAAAGTGACAGTAAAATTGTTTAGTTGACCCAGCAGAACCGGTTCGGGAATCTGGCTCGGGAAGAAGCCCCTGGCCGTCCCAGGAACCCCTCCCCCAGATTCAGCCCCGCCAATGCTCTGCACAGGGAATGTGCTCTGCAGTTGCCAGCCCCATTCCAGGCGGACTCCGGTCCGGGCTTTCCCTCCAACCACACTATTAATATGGGCTAGGATTAGACAAATCCATCCTCTCCCCCTCTCCTCCCCCACGCCTCCACCTTACAGGACACAGAACCTTTCCAGCAGTCTTTCTCAGTTTCCTGCTCAGGGATCCCGGGTCCAGCTTCACCCCACCCATCCCACTCCAGATAACCTAGGTGTGGGAGCCAGCCGGATTCCCTAGGAAAACGATCCCAAGGTCCAGGAGTAGCCCCCTCCCCACTTCCCCAGAGACTTGGGCCCTTCCAAAGCATGGCTCGCCTGCCCCAGACTCTTCCCAAAGGCTCCCCTCCTCCCGGGCAGGGATCCCTCCACCCACACAGCCCCCTCCCAGGCTTCGGCTTGAGTCGTTCCACAACCTCTGGTATCTCTCCCATCTCCACTCTGACCTCTAGAGAGCTCCCAAATCCATGTCCCCCAAATGTGGTGACTCCCCAACTCAAGAAGCTCTGGGGTTCTCTAGGGCCTGCTTTGGCAAAGTCCTTCACGAGTACAGCTTGCCTTTTTTTATACACCCCGGGCCCATATCTCAGCCCTGGCTGGATCCTCGGCCTTCAGTAACCGGGCATCCTCCCTCAGGTCCCAAGCCAGGTGTGAGGGCCACACCCTCCCCATCACTCAGAATTCCTTCTCTTTATCTCACAGTGTATTTGCTTTCTCGAGGAGAGCTGGGAGAGGTCTCTGAGGCTCTTATCTGGGCAAAGGAGGAAACAGGTTCGGGTGGGTGGGACCCACAGGTAGCCTCAGGGGTGGGATTTGAATCCAGGCCCTGGGATTTCCGAGCCAAGACTCTTAATACGGGGATTTTCTCTTTCCCATCCCCTTTGAAGCTCCCAGAGGAACAAAGCCCTGGAGCGACTTGTGGATTGCTATCCCCACAGTTTATTAGGGCTCTGGCAATCCAAAAGCATTTGTTCATCATTTGATCAGCTGGGCCTGAGCCTTAGGGGTCTGAAATCAGAGCTGACCTCCATGATCGGCTCAATGAGCCAAGTCAAGGAGTGGCTCAAAGGCTAAGTGGGGATCAGACCCCCTCTGGGGACCAGCAGCACTAAGGCTTCCCCCACAGGCCCTCACTGCCCACTACAGCAGGTCCAGGGAATCATGGCACAGCTCGCCACCAAGTGCCATCAGAATTGCTGGGATCACAAGATCACAACCTGGAGCCCCAAGGAATCCCAGAATCCCTTTAGTGCAAATCTCTCATTTTTTGAGGGAGGGAAACTGAGGACCAGGGAAACTAAGTGTCTGCCCGAGACCACAGCTAGGAAGCTCAGAAGCCTCATGTGAATCCACACCCATTAACTCCTAAAGCACTTCTACTTCCACTCTCCCAAGCTGCCTTGTTTTTGGTAACCGTGTGGTTTACCCTGTTTCACTCAGAACTCCCCTACCCCCCCCCCAAACACTCCATCCCCTTCTCCTTTTAATTGAAATCACTAGTTTGGAAACCCCTGTCCTAGGCCAGTATTCCAGCACGTGGGAAAATCAAAGAGCAGATGTGAAGCTAGTAAGCCTGCAAGGGTGTTCACTGTACTGAGAAATCGCCCCCAAAGAGGGCCAGAAGCAGCGGCTAAGATCCATCTGCTCTCTAGGAGCATCCCTTCACCCCGAATCAAACCTGCCAGCATCCAACAAAGGCAGAGCATCCTAGAGGTGTTCCCTAGCCTTGGGCATCAACAGCTGCTCAAATGCTGGCCATCTTCTCCTCCCCTCCACCCAACAGGCTCAAGGGCCAAAAGACAGACAGCATTTCAAAAGATTTTCATAGAATCCCACTTCTGGGGCTGGCAGGGCAGCTAGTCCAATGCCCCAGCCTGGGGAGATGAAGTGACTTAGCCAGGATGGAAAGTGACAAGGCTCAATTCTAAGCTGTGCCTCCCAGACTCAGGGACAGGTTCTCAGTCATTATGTGATAACCAGAGGAAAAGGAAAGGGTTTGCTGACTCTTACTTCTATTTAACATTTAATTAAAACTCAATTTCAGTAAGGATTGATCAATCAGCCAGCAAACTCTTAGTCCTAATCCCTTAATACTTATAACACACTGGACCTTAGGAAGGGTCTCTCCCAATGGGGGCTTAAAGCTGAGCTCCTCCAGGAGGTGCCCAAGTTCCCTCTTTTCTAAAGGGGGTTCCCAGAAATTCTAACAAGGGTTTCGGGTTCTTAATCTTGAAATTTAAATCCTGTGTTAGTTTTGTATGTGTGTCTGGGGGGGGGGGGAGACGGTGGGGGTGGGGAGGTGTATCCACACATGTGCATGTGTGCACATGCATGTGCTCTCCTGGACAGTCAGAGAAAACCCTTTCTGCTCAACCAGCTAGAAAAATGGTTAATTTTCATCCTCACCAGTAAGGCAGCCCCAACTCCCAGAGAACAGACCATGTGGAAAGCAAATCAATACAATTTGCAGCAAGGGCCAAAATGTCATTTAAATGGACAAAATGACTGTTTTTCTAGCAGCAAAGTTGGGAGGATGACGGCATTGTGAAAGGATCCCCCCATAGAAATATACTCTAATTCTGTATTAAGCCCAAAGGTCACCTTACAGAAAATACATACATATATGTGTGTGTATGAAAAAAATGTGTTTATGTACAGATACACATACATATATACACAGATATATGTGTATACATATATACATATATGTGGTATACATGTGTATGTATACAATAAACCAAATTCTGGATTCTGTTTCTTTTTTTCCTAATTTTTTTAAATTTTTATTTTATTATTATTATTGTGTGTGTGTGTGTGTGTGTGTGGTTTAAGTTCCCAAGGCCTAACAAGGTTTCTGGCACATAGAGGTGCTTAATACCAAAGGAATGAAGGAGTTCCCACCTTCTTGGTGGGAGAAAATATAGGGAGAGCGCTTGGTTCAGAAATGTGACCGGAGAGGGAGATCCTGGCCTACCACTTCCCGGGAACTCTCACATCAAGCACCAGATCCTGTCCACAAGCAGCTCCTCTCCTCTCTGGGTCATCATTTGAAAAGCTGAGTGATAGGAAATGTTCTTTGGTGATGAAAATCTGCCGAAGCCCTTGTAGCCAGTGACCCCTCTGGGATGCTGCCCTGCAGTTCCAAAAACCACAGAAATCAGGAAGGATTGGTGGACCAATGGGGCTGCTGTATTATTATTTGTAACTATTATTATTTATATGGCAAACCAGGGATTTGGACCCATGCCCTCTGGCCTCCCAGGCCACTCTTGTATGAGGTCTTGCCCACTTTAACAAGTACTTGATAAACACCTACTATGTGCTAGGTCAGGTACCAGGAAAGGAGCTGGCGAAAAGCAAAGTACCTGATACACAGTAGAGGCTTAATAATGAAGTACTGATTGACTGAAAATGAGTGATTGCCTCTAAGGAGTTTATATTTTTCAGCCTAAAGTTCCATTCTCTGTAAAAGGAGGAGATAAGATCAGAACAAGGTCCTTTCTCACTCTAGACCTGGTAATTTGGGAATTTACCCAAAGACACAAATGGAAAGATCGACCATTAGAGCAAAATGAGGAAACATCCATACATATTTATGTATGTGTTTGTGTGTGACTGTGCGTGTGCTCACAATATGTGTACAAGGGAAAAGTTCTTGATACTCTCCTGAAAAAGGAAATCCATTCCTGTGAGGTTCAGCCAATGCGCTTACGCTTACTGACCAATGGTTTGGAATAAAAGTGGGTGGAGGAAGCACTAGCCCCTGGGCAGAGCCAAGCTCCCACCGCTCCTTCTGCACTGGTGAGCAGACAGCCAAGCATGTGGGGACCCTATTTTAAATCACTAGAAGTGTGAGGACCTGATTAGGACAGAAATACCCCCTGTTCCTCTGGGATGTCCCCTCTTGGCCAGAGATGACCCTGATTTCTCCGGGTCTGTGCCCTGAAGGATGCCAGCTCTGGCAGGTCTTGAGCCAGCCATGTACCTAATCATGGGGAAGTTGGGAAAGGGGGAGGCAGGCAAAGAGAGGTTGGGATCCACAAGGGCTGAGAGAAAAGCCAAATTAATGGGACCAACGATCCTTTTAGACGTGGAAGAGAATTCAAGCGTGTATTAAGTCCTTACCAGGTACCAGTCCCTACAGAGCCCAGAAATGGACTCAAGAAATGGAGTTTCTAAATTCAATGTTACCTAGATAAGTAAATGGAAAGAATCAAGATAAAGTCCCATGGAAAGGGAAGTGGCATTTTGTACTTAATTGAGAGCTGAACATGGAGCAAGGAAGACTTGGATTCGAAAGTCCCCTCTCAATCAAACTTCTGATAACATCTCGGGAATGAATGTCCTCCCTTCTGTCCCCTGACAGGGCCACGCCCGTCTCCGGCCCCACCATCTCCCACCTCCAACACCAGCCTGCTCCTTGCTCTGCCAGCCTCAGCTTTGCCCGCTTCCACTGGCATAGTGAGCTTCCTACAGTCCAGGGCTGACTATGGCAGCCCTTATTTGTTTAGCAGGCCCTCTGTCACCATCTCTGTTGGCATCAAAAGCCCTCCACATCTGGACTATCCCACCTTGGCAAGATTCTTACACCTGGCACCCCCACCCCCACGTACTCTGGCATCCAGGGACACTGGGCCCCCAGCCTTATCAGACAACATACACCATCACTACAACGTCATCAATGGGAAAAAACACATCAAGAAACAAAAGGAGACTGACCGTTTACCCCCCAAAGAAGAAAGAACAGGAAAGGGAGCCATAGATTCAAGACATTTATGAAGCTTTTTTTTAATGGGAGCAAGAAGCTGGAAATTAAAGGGGATCCCCTCAATGGGGGGCATTGAACAAATTATGGAGTAAAATATGTGAATTGTGTAATCTTACTGTGCTCAAAGAAAGGCTGAAGGGGAGAAGTTCAGAAAAATACTGGAAGGTTTGCTGATCTGATGCAGAGTGAAGTGAGCAGAACCCGGAGAACCATTTATACCCTAAAAACATAGTGGAAACCGGCAACTTTGATCCATTAGTGCAGGGAGTAGCCACTCTTGGTGCCCACGGCCCACCTCCTGACAGAGGGGGCCGGTCTTGAGCTGCAGAAGGAAACCTCTGCTAATGAGGGAATTTGATTTGACTGATTACGCATATTTGGGATCAGGGTTTTATTTTGTTTAAGATTTAAGGGGGGGGGATGAGGAGAGAAAAATAAATGCTTGCTGACTGAAAAATAAAATCAATTTTAAAAAATAGAAATAAAATATTTCCAATTGAGGATGACTAAACTTGGCTCCAGAGATGAGCCATGAGACGGGTCCTCCTTGACTTTTCTGCACTCGTAGAAAATTATCGATATCAAATTTACAATGGGGGGGGTTAATTTTGCTGAACAATTTCTATTTTGTGTACTTTGTTATAAGTGAGGGTTCTCCGGGATGGGAAGGATCATTGAGAAATATAAGAAATGGAAAAAATAAAATATATAAAAGGAGTTTTTAAAAAGCTAAAAGGAGGGGCAGCTACAGCAAATCGAAATGACATCCTTGGTGAGGCAGCTCCGCCGGCCTCAAGGATGATTCACCTGATTTTCCCATAGCCAGCCGAGCCTTCTGTTTCCTAGCTTCAGCCCCGGGTTCAAAGCTGCCTGTGCAGGGACTGATGTATGCCTGCTCCGCTCCTCCTCCCCCGGCTTCCAGCTTGGCAGGGCCCCAGATGTGAGGAAATCAAAGCAAGCTCCCAGGAAGGTTCTACCTGACGGCCTGCTGCTGGATGAGGCTGGGCAGGCCCAGGAACGAGAGAAAGCGGATCCTGCTCTGGCCAGCAGAGGTGTGCCAGATGTGGAGGATGGGGAGATCCCCCCTCAGGACTGAATACAATTGCACGTCCTTTCCAGAAAGGACCCAGCAAGGGGGAGGCAGCCAGGAGGAACCTCCACCCTGCCCTCTTAGAGGTGAGGCAAGGGGACCCTTGAAGGCGGGGACTCTGTCTGCCTTTGTTTGTCTCCCCAGCTCTTAGCACAGTGACTGGCCCACAGTCAGCACCTAATAAATCATGTTGACTGATTCCAGAGCCTTGCAGGTCAGCAGCTGGATGTTGCCCCCAAAGTGGTCCCCGGCCATGTCTCCTCTTCAATCCCTCCTTTACATTGATCCATTCCCCAATCACTAAGCTTCTGAGGCAAAGTCTCTCCCTCGCCGGTGAGAGAAAACACAAACTGACCCCCTGCCCTAGAACCCATCCCGAGCTGGACAATTAAAGCCCTTCACAACCCACTCCAGAAGCATCTCCTGTGACGTCCCCCCACACATTCTCTGTCCTAAACCATCCCGGCTTACTGGCCGTCTCCTGAACTCAGTATCCCAGCTCTGGTTTCTCCTGGCCCTCCTACAAACCCTCCCACATGCCTGCCCCCTCCCCCTCCAAGAAGGCCCCAAGTCTCAGCGTAGGTGCCAGCCCCTGGAGAAGTCAATCTTTGTCCCCACTCCAGTCCATGGAGCTCCTGGTGCTGCTCCCTCTCACTCTGTATCTCCTGACTGAACTCAGCTGTGTGAGTGCCCACTGGGTGACCTTACCCTACTGCTCATCAGAGGGATGTCATCAGCCACCTCAAGCCCAGCAGGACTGGCTTAGCTCTGTCTCCAAGGCTTTAGCAGTGTCTGCCTGGCACACAGTAGGAGCTTTGTGATTGGGATCTAATCAGAATGGGGGATTTCAGAACTCTGAAACCAGAAGGGAAGCGGCCAAATGTCCCTGCAGTCCCGGATCTCCCCCTACCAAGCCTGCTTCTTCCCACTTGGGGCTTCCAAGGATCTGGGGGTGCTTGCAAGGAATGTTAGCGAGTCTTTATTCTTTCCTTGCCATTCACAAGGGAGCCGAGAGGTGCAAAGTCAGATTTGGATCGTTTAGTAATCCCTATATGCCTTTAAAGCAGTGATGTCGAATCCAAATCGAAACCTAACCACTGAGCCACACCTCCAGCTCCCCGTGGGCCGCAGATGGACCTGGCTGTACAACGGGAGATTAGCCACGGCCCACTGTACTTTTATTGATCGGGTTAAATATCCCCCATTGCATTTTAATCTGGTTCCTGCAGATTTGACACCTCTGCTTTATAGGGTCACAGAATTTAGAGCCAGAAAGCCTTGTAGAGATCCAGCATCTGGTCTCTTATTTTAAAATGAAAGTTGATATTATTCTTTAAAAATGTATTATAATTGTAATTTTCCTTACACTCTTGTTCATATTCATTTCTGAACGTATCTACCCACTCCCTTCTGCCACAAACCCATTAATTAAGAATTCAGAAAGAGGTAAAATGGTCATTCGGCAAAACTTGCCAATATACTAGTAGTAAATGAGCCAGTATGGATTATGACAGTATATGCAGTATTGCATACCCACAATCCTCCACCTCTGCAGAGAAGGGAAAGGAGACTTTTCTCACCCTGACCGATATTCTAATTGCTTAGCAATTGCATTACATACTTTGCTACTTTTTCTACTTCAGTTGTTAGAGTCATTTTCTCTACCTTAAAGCACTCATTTTACAGATGAAGAACTGGAGCTCAGATATGAAGTGAGTTAGTTGTCCAAGGAAACAAGAGGCTCCTTGTCCCTGAGAGAATGAGTATCTAAGTAAAAACTTGGGCTTGGGTCTGAGAAAGCTGGAGAACCAAGAGAACAACACCATGACTCAAATATGAAAAGGAGAGCACCAAGATGGCAGAATTCCAAAAGATTGATGAGGAAACACTTTCTGGTTTACAGGTAGTGGGCTGCAGGTGTGGAAGGAAGCATACATTGTTATGAGATGTGTTAAAATGCTGGTTTATTTTAACAAGTTCCCCCCCAGAAAAAAAAGCAGTATAAAGAATAAGTAAGCAAACAAAAAAATAAAGACATAAATAAAGTTAGATGTGTAGGTAAGCAATATAAAGATCAAACAAGTAAATAAATAGATGAGTAAATAAATAAAGAAGCAAGTAATATAAAGAAAGCTTTTTAAAAAAGCATGAACTATACTCAAGAAGGGGATAGTAGATAAATAGCCACAGCCAAACACTCATTCCCTCATATAGCCAAGTTGTTTCCCAGACCTGCTGACTTCCCCTTTGCAGCATCTCTGCAGAGAAGACCCCCTTCTGCCCTCACGCCTGGACTACTACAGTAGCTGCTGAGATGGGGGGAGGTCTGACTGCTTCCCATCTCTCCCCACTCCAGTCCACTCAGCCATCAAAGGAATTTTCTAAAAGTGCAGCTCTGACCTGCTCACCCCTACTCAATAAGCTCCAGCTGCTTTCAGGAGCAAATCCCAAGCCCTTCATAACCCACCCCTTCCCACCTCTGTAGACTTCTCAGACCGGCCTCCTGGCCTGTCCTCTTGGAGCCAGGGAGTTCGGCTTCCTGGCTGACCCTCCATCTCTCCCCTTTGGGCACTCTCTGCTCTAGTCCCTGTCTGGAAATGCTCCCTCCAACTACTGACCTTCCTGGCTTCTTTTAAGTCCTAACTAAAATTCTATCTTCTATAGGAAACCTTCCCCAATCCCTCTTAATCCCAAAGCCTTCCTTCTGTTTATTGCTGCCTATTTATTTTGTACACAGCTCGCTTTGTATCAATGTGCATGTTGTCTCTCCCTTTAGATTGTAGTCTTTTGCCTCTTTTTGTATCCCAAGCACTTAGCACAGGGCCTGGTACAGGGTGGTGCTTAATAAATGTTTATTGAACAAAATGCTTTACACATAAATACATTGGGCCTAGGTGCTGTTATTATTTATATTTTGCAGATGAGGAAACTGAGGCAGACACAGTTAAGTAACTTGTCTGAGATTAGGCAACTATTAAGTATCTGCCATGTGATCTAAATTCAGACCTTCCAGGCTCCCAGTCTAGCTCTCTGAGCCATCTCGCTGAGTCTCCCTTTTATCCTAAAACTTCAACGTGTAATTGTGGGAAGAGGAAAGTTTTGATGTGGAATGGAGGCACCATTGCACCATAATATCACTGCCCTCACAGTGTCTCCAGCCTTTATCCCCTGGAGCAGGAAGACAGACCTTCCTCATCTCCTCAGAAAGAAAGGTCCTGGTAGAGGGGAGGGAGACAGGAGGTGTTCGCTTCTTACCTCACAGCCATCCTGGGGAGACTGGGGTCCGGTGGGAGCTGGGGCTGAACAGACCCTCTCCTCGTAAGACAAATCTATTCATCATCTCTGATCTCCAAAGGCACTGGGTGCTCTGAAAGGCATCTACCATCAAACAAGAAAATAACTGCTTTCACGAAAAGGACGGGGTAACAGGGGTGGAGGAGGATGGATGGCTTCATGAATATTTAACTGACCACAAAGACTCTCTGATGGCTTTGATGTCCCATAGAGCTATTTTCCCATTTTTATTAACAGGTTAAAAATTCACAAAAAGAGCTAAGCTTGTTATCATGGTGGGAGGAGGAAAAACCAGTGGAGGGAAAAACAAGAAATGGAAATACATTATAGCTAATAAGCAGCTTACTAGAGATATTTAGGATTTCGCGTTGGTCATACTGGGTGGATAGGTAAGATTCCCTTAGTTGAAACCTCCACAGGCCGCAGTTTATGAATATTCAGTTTAATCAGACCAATGATACCTCTCTTAACTCAGGCTGACAAGTAGGTCAAAGATATTCTGAAACCAGTATGGGCGTACAAGACACTAGAAGCCCTGTGGCTTACCTGGTCTATTCTGGGGATTCTGGAGGTCAAACAACAACTTTTGGGATGGAGAAGAATTAAGGATCAGACTGAGGGTCAAGAGGTCCTGGGTTCAAATCCAAATTCTGTTGCTTATGGTTCTAAGTTGAGCAAATCACTTATTTTTCCTGGACCCAAGTCTCTTAATCTAGAAAATGGCAGGGTTGGTTACAACTCCAAATCGGATATCTCGAGGATCATTTTTCCTGTTCTCTGTCCCAAGTTCTCCCTTGTAATAAAGAAAAACCATCAAGAGGAGTTGACCAACTAACTCAGAGATTATCGACTATATTTATCTGGATAGGTCACCTCCAATATCTGTAGCTGTTTGACTTCTGGATTGAATATCTGCATTTAGTTAATTTTCATGCGTTATTTCAAAATTTGTGTTACTTCAGGGACTGTCTGAATCAAATTTTGAAAAAACAAAATTAACTAAACACAAATTAACACAGCTTGATATTCAGTCCAGAAGTCAAACAGCTACAGATACAGGAAGTGACCATCCAGACAAATATAGTCAATATCTATGTGTTGGTCAACTTTATAAGGAAGGATTTGGGGCAGAGAGGAGGATTCAGTGATCCCGGTCCCTGGTTGGCTGGTCCAAATACAAACAAGCTGTGAGAATCCTAATTTTAGAGTAAGGTCCTGAATTCAAATCCCACTTCTTGCACCTGAGTGATTCTGAAAAACCATTTCCCCTCTTTCTGCTGCAATGAAGGGGTCAGTTTATAGTCTAAGATCCCATAGATTGCCTTTGGGTTTGGGAATCTCTCATCTCTAAGCTTTTTCCATTCTTTACTGACAAAGTCCCAGACTGACAGCATCAGTGGTCACAGTGGCAAGAGGGACTTGCCTGAACTCCAGTCTCACTCCTCCACACACATTTACTAGCTGTGTGGCCCCAGGCAAGCCATTTCAACCTGTTTGCCTCAGTTTCCTCATCTGTAAGATGAGCTAGAAAAGGAAATTTCAAACCATGCCAGTATCTCTGCCAAGAAAACCCCCAATGTGGTTATGAAGACTCAGACAGACTGAAATGACTGAACAACATAGGTTGGGGAGCAGAGTTTGGACTCCATGATCCCTTCCAGCCCTAAATTTAGGATCCCCAGGCAGCCTGCGTCTGCTTCTTTCTAGAACCTAAAAATTCCATTTCCCCAACTTCCACATCCCCTGCCTCAATCATCACATAACCAAAGGTTCCATTAGCACCCACTTTCAACTTTCTCCACGGGTCCAAGTAAAATGGGGGTGGGTGAGGAGAAAGGAGGAGAAGCACCCCATCTGCTTCCCCTTCTGCTTCCCACAGTTACTGGGGGCAACCTCATCAGGGGCCTTGCCTTGGCTTTGGAAGCAACAGAAAAAGCAAGAGGGAAGCTTTGTTTTTGATCAGAAAATCAAATGAGGGGGTCGGGGGAGAAAGGACCCAGGAAAAGGATCAATACCTCAGACACTCAGGTCCTTGGAAGAAAGGAAAAGAAGGTAAAAAGGGTTAGATGAAGTGAAAAGTAGCAGAGGGAGGGGGGTCACATCCACACCCAGGTCCTTCTGGTCCTCAGAACTCCCTGCCTGCCCAGACATCCTCATTGCCCACCCATATTGTCAGGGGCTGATTTTCCTTTCCTACACATTCTCCTTCCACTCGACATGGATCCCAATCTTCTTTCTCACTTAATAGATGTTAATGAATTCCTTGAGGGGTGAGAAAGCCATCTCCCTGTTGTTACTCCTCCTCCCCCCTTTTTTGGCTTGGCTAGAATGCTCTTGGGAAAGCAGCCATGCAGCCTGGCACTGAGCCCTGGTATTGCTGGTGGTTCTGGAAAACTGGCCGGAATTCAAGTTCCGCTGGCCTCCCCTTGGTCCTTGACTCAGAGGACCAGGGCCCTTGGGTTGCCCATCTGGAGAATGACTCAGTGGCCTCAAAGGTCCTTCCCAGCTCCAAGAGTTCAGTTCATGTGAGTTGAGAGAAGCAGGGGAAGATGGGTTAATACCCCCCAAATTAACACTAGGTGTGACCCAGGACCCAGGACCGGAACCTTGGAAATGGAAGAGAGTCAATCCTAGGGGCAGGTGTACAACCAGCTCTTTGATTCCTGTCACCACCAAGGGCTGACACTGTCAAACTGATACTGTGTTGGTGGCAACATGGACAAAGAGCACCAGCTCTGCCGCCAGAGAATCCCTGCTCAAGTCCCATTTCTAATCCTCAAATCTCCTCATGCACCTGGGACTCAGTTTCTCTCCTGGAAAATGAGATGGCTGGATTGATTAGCTCTAGGGCTCTCTGCCCTATGGCAGTCTGGAGAAGACTAATAGCACTTGCCATTTGCTGCCTGCATTTATAATGGAAGGAAATGGGAAATTTCATTAGGCAGTCTCTGAGGAACTTCCCCATTCTACATCTTGATTCCACCCCCATGAAATGAGATTATCCACAAAGAGCCGGAATCTTTGGAAATGTGAGCAGGGGAGGCAGGATTGTAAGGTCCTTGAGAGCAGGGACCAAGACTTATAAATACCATAAATAAATGCACTTCAAGGTTTAAGGCGTTTGTCCCAATCACACCTCTGGGAGGTGGACAGGGCAAACTCTCCCAGCATGCTGGCTTGGTCAATGGGGATAAAACCAATGGTGTGACTTACCCACTGAGAGAAAGGACTCAGAACTAGAAGCCCACATCCTTGGACACTGAGCAGTGTTTTGCTGTGGCCTGGGATCCAGTCTGCCTCCCTTCATAGTGTCTGGTTGTCCAGCGGTGGGATATGATAATCAATATGTGCTGAATGAATAATGATCTCATTTGAACGAATCTTATTTTCCTAGCTGTACTGACGTAGCATTGACCAAAGTTTGATGTTGATGTCTCCTTATGGCAGGGCGGTGAGTTTAAGACTTATCCTGGACCAGCCTTGCTAACAGAGAGAAGACACATTTCCCACAAGTCTGATGACCAGCAGTTGAATGAATGAAAAACAAAACAAAACAAAACAAAAACTCACCAAATAGGAAGCCCTTACTCTAGGTACCAATCACGGTACTAGGAACCGTGGCCATGGTGTTTGGTGTGAGTTCCCTGCACCAGGGAAGTGACCTTTCCAGAAGACTTCAAACTAGCATGACCCAGGCTTAAAGAGTTGTCTCGGGCACTGGAATATTACGTGACTTCCATAAGGTCAAATGAACAGTAATATTACAAGTGGGATTTGCACCCAAGCCTTCCTGATTCCATCAAAAACTTATAAGAAACTTCTTATGCTAATAAGGACAAGAGAGCTCACCTTTGTAGCGAATTAAAGCTTGCAAAGCTTTTTCATAAGCCAAGTCATTCCACCCTCAAAATAAGCTTGGGAGGTAGTCACTAGTATTATCTCTAAGTTACAGATAAGGAAACTGAGGCTCAGAGACATTAAGTGGCTTGCCTAGGACTACAGAAATTCTAAATACCTGAGATGGAACTTGAATCCAGTAGCAGACTCCACATTCAGCACTATCCATTGCTCTACACTGTCAATTGCTAGTCCTTTGTCTTGTAGACTTCCTGGCCTCCTTTCAATCCCAGCTCAGGTATCAGTGTCTACAGGGCAGTTTCTCCTTGCTTCCCCTTGTGGCCAATGCTTTCTTCCTCCAGCCCCACAAATTTCTTCATATTTACTATTATTTATTATATTATTATTATTATTGTTATTTAGCAATATCTCTAGGACCTGTGATTTCATTGATATATTTTTTAACAATCTAAGTTGGCACCCTCTCTGCAACCTAAAGTGAACTTATGGTTATCTGGGAGCATTGATTGATTGCCCAGTTTCACAGTCAGCCAGGAAGGTGTCTGAGAACTTAGAACTTTGGTTTTCTTGACTTTGAGACCAGCTCTCCATCCATTATATCATGCTGCCTTTTTATATGCTTTGTAAATATAGCATGCCCTCCCACAATACACTATTTCAATGTTGAGAATATGAAACATTCATGGATTACTAGCACCAAGGACAAGGTCTAGCACTTAGTAGGTGCTTAAGAAACAGTGCTGAATTAAATAGATCTGTGATCCCACATTTGCCAGAAGGATTGCACAGATATAAGCAGAGATCCTGAAAGAACCAGGTCCTTCCTTCACTGGCAGTTGTTATTGGATAGCCCAATAAACGGGCCACGATAGATAGACTCATCACCAAACAGGCGATTCTCCACCAATGATTCTCATTCAAGCCTTTTCAGCAGAAAAAGAGCAGGAGGTAAATAGAGGAGCTGCCACATTTGAGTATTTCACACCCTCTGCCTCCAAGGAAACAATTGGATTTAGGAAAATGTTGCTCATTAATCCACAGAAGTGCAAACAAATGCCAAGTCTTATAAGAACCAGGCAAAGGATTTTAGTGTGGAGATCCTTTATCACATTACTTTTCTGGGGGTGGGGCAGCAAGTATATCAGGTAGACAGAACAAAAGGTCAAACCTATTTGTTAGAAGAAATTCAACTGGAGTGCTCAATTATTTACAGGAAGAATTCCCCTGAAGCCAGGCGTGAGTGATGGAAGCATCCAGGAGTACATTGCTCCCCCCCATGGAACGTAAACTCCTTCAGACAGGAGTTATTTCCTTTATTTCTCTGTCTGCCTTGTTCCTGGAACACTGTAAGCACTGAATGCTGGCCAAGTGATGGATTCATTGGTGAACAAGTCTATAAACTCCACTGGCATCTGTGAGCCATCAAGAGGACCAAGAAAGGCTCCCCGTATTCTGGGTGACAGATTTAGGGGAAGATGTGGCTTGGTAGGCAAGTACATATGGGTTGGAAGCAGCCCTCAGATTATTGTGATCAAAGATCACAGGGATCACTATACTCCAGGAAAATGTAAACATCCTGAAGGCAAGAGCATTTTTAAAAATTTGATTTAATATAAACAGCACCTTGCACAGTGCCTACATAGATATGCTTCGCTAAATGGAATTAAGGATTAGACAGCTGTATTTCTCAAGGTGGCTTTTTCCTCTGAAAAACATTAAACGTTTTTAATATTAAAATGCCTCAGAATTAAATTAGAACACTTCTCTGTTTACAAATACTAAAATAATCATAATGGCTGCCATTTATATAGCATTGTAAAGTCTGCAAAGCACCTTATGAACAATATATCCTTTTAACTTCACAACAACTCTGGGAAGTCAGTGCCATTGTTAGTCTCATTTTATCTGTGAGAAAACATTTCAAATCCGTAATTCAATTTACATATAAATAGAAAAATTCAGCATGGAGGAGTGCAAAGTGGCTATAGGAAAGTCAGAAAATGTCAGTTTGAAACCCAGCTTGACCACTTAATTCCTATGAGATTCTGAACAAATCGCTCCCCATCTCGAGTCCTCAGTCTCCTCTTCTGTAAAGCTGAGGATTTGGACGTCCAGTTCTAAATCACCAACCGTGAGCTCACTCCCTTTGGCAGTCAGTACATGTACAAAATTGATGAGCCTAGGAATACCCAATACCGATGGAGCAGAGGCTGGCATAATGGAGGCTTTCAAAGCCCTGCTCCCTTAAGTGATGGGGCATGTGGACACAGAATATTGTGTGTGCCATAAGATAATGTGATGTCACACTTCGGCTTGGATCTGCTTAGCCTTTTTACTTTGCTAGAAGGCACTATCACTGGGTGGGAAAGGGGAGGGCAAGCTTGATCCAGAAATGATCATGCTATAAAAACAAAATCTGTCTAAAATGAGGGAGCTGCCTGGATTGGATGGCTCATAAGCCTCTTAATTTGACGTAATTACGCAGCACCTAGCACGGTGCCTATAAGGACATGCTTTGTTAAATGGAATTAAGGATTAGAGAGCTCTTTTTTCAATGTGGCTTTTTGTCTCTGAAATAAATCAAACATTTTAAATATTAAAATGCCTTAGAATTACATTGGAATACTTCTCTGTTTTACAAATAATAAAATAATCATAATATCTAGTGTTTATATAGCACTTTAAAGCTTGCAAAGCACTTTATAGTAAACGATATATAGTTTTTTTTGTTTTGTTTTTTTTTTTGCTGAGGCATTTGGGGTTAAGTGACTTGCCCAGGGTCACACAGCTAGGCAGTGTCTGAGACCAGATTTGAACTCAGGTCCTCCTGACTTCAGGGTTGGTGCTCTAACCACTGCACCACCTAGCTGCCCCACAATATATAGTTTTAACCTCACAAAAACTCAGGGAAGTCAGTGCTATTGTTAATCCCATTTTACCTGTGAGAATCCAGGGACCCTAAGTATTAATTAAACTTCTCATGATCTACTTATTTCTTGGAGCTGTTGTAGTCATTTCAATTATGTGACTGTCCCACTCTGTGACCCCGTTTGAGGTTTTCTTGTCAGAGATAGGAGAGTGGCTGGATGTTTCCTTTTCCAGTTCATTTTATAGATGAGGAAGCTGAGATCACAGGATGAAGTGACTTACCCAGGGTCACACAGCTAGAAAAATTCTGAGGCCAGATTTGAACTTAGGAAGTTCTTTAGGCCTGGTGCTCTATCCATAGTACCACCTTGCTGCCCCTGTATTCATTTACTTATTTTTAAAACAGACTTTCAACTTGGAAGAGAACTGCTTCTTAGAGGTCAATATTGAGGTCAATTGCTTGACTAATGTTGGTTGAGTCCAGCATTAATAACAAAAATCACACATCCCCCCCCCATGCCATCTCTATACTAAAACAATGATTTTCTTCAAGGCCACGCTATCTTGGAATGGGTAGGATGGCTTGAAATAGAGTAATTCTCAGGAGTGATCAATGAAGTATTATCTTTCCCTATCAAAGATTTGAAATCACTAGAGTATCATAAAAGCCATTCCCCCCACCCTGCAGTGTTTACTCAGGCTTCCAGGAAGATTCAAACCCCAGTGGGAGGGTTTCCAGGCTGGGAGTCCTCAGATGTCCTCATATAAGAGATGCTTCTATGACTGTCAGTCCAAACACAGGGAAGTCATATCCATACTTTCTATTATACAGGGTAAACCAAAGGCTGCTCCTTTATGCTATTTGACAATTTTGTTGAAATGCTTTTCAGGGGGTATTTTTTAAGAGGCTGGGATTTAAGATTGCGGGGGTACTGGCAAGCCCCATTGCCTTCCCCTCGCCAGCTTGGCCAAACAGCTCTACTTGTACCCATTATATGCCATTTCCCATCTCCATGCCTTTGGCTGGGAATGTCCTTCTTCCTCACCTCTGCCTCTAGGAAGCATGAGCCATTTTCAAAGCTCAGCTCACATGTGCCCCATCCTATGGTAGAAGGTCATTCTGGAAGGCTCCTCCAGCTACGTGTACCCTCCCCATCAGAAACAGCTTTGTATTTACCCGTGTGATTATCTGACTTTTCCCCCATAAAAGAGAAACTCATCGGTACGGTTTTCTGTCCATATGCCCTGCACCTGTCCCAAAGTCCCTGATACATCGGAAACGTGATGAATAAGGTCAATAAATGTCATCCATCTAATTTGTTCAAACAAAATATATCACTTATATATTGCCCTTATTTTAAGTGGACAAAAAGAGCTTCCATTTCCTATGGCTATATAAAGTAAAAGGCAGAGGACCTGGGTTCGGATATTTGGCTCTGTCACTGATAATATTTGGGCAAAATCACTTGGTTTCTCCATCTGTGAAATAAGGGAGGGAGTGGCCTAAATGAGTTGACAGGGCCTTTCTAGCTCCAAATCGATGATTCCATGCTTAGCTTAAATCCAAATGAAAATCTTTGGAGAGGTGACCTTACTCTCACATTAATGGATCCGATTTATGGTTTTGGTCCTCATGTCACTCAAAAACATCACTAATGTTTGCTGTCAGCCAGTCAATATGTGGGCTGTACAATATTTGGCCTTCCCCTCCCTACCCCCTGTTTTGTTTTTGTTTTGTTTTTTCAAGTACAATTGGAAAATCCACTTCCTTGGTCTGGCTGTTCCCAAGCTAAGTGATCCCAGCTGTTCAGGAAATACCACGGCAATGAGCACACAACTGAAGATGGGAGAATCAATTGGGGATCCCGTCAGAGAGCTCATAATCTGCCAACTGGGCCTGCAATCCAACCCAGGGCATTCAGCACCCCCTGAGGAAGGGAAAACCCTGGCGTCCTTTTATCACCTTATCACTTTCCACAGTGAAACTCAAAGCTCAAGAATGCACATCAAAATCCCTCTAGAAGTTAAGTTCTCTAAGAGGTTCAGGTCCTCTCTTTCTATCTTCTTCCTTCTCTTTTTCCATTCCTTCCTTCTTTCTTTCCTTCTTCTCTCTTTTACTTCTTTTTCCTTCTTTGCTTCTCACCCCTCCTTTTCCCTCCACCCTTCCTTCCTATTTCCCCAAAATGTAAATTTTTGTTGTCATTGTTTTTGTTTGAATTCATCAGACTTATTTTGGAGCTCAAACTAATAGATATTTCTTTTTTTCCTTTTTTTAAAATTTTATTTGCATAACATGTGTGGGTAATTCTTCAACATTAACCCTTACATAGCTTTCTATTACAAATTTTCCCCCCAACTCCCCACCCCTCCCTTAGATGGCAGGATATCCACTACATGTTAATTATGTTAAAATATTGGCAAATCGAATATATGTATACATATTTCCAAACTTGTCATTGTTGTGCAAGAAAAATCTTGTCTACACAAACGATATATCAGATAAAGGAAACACAATGTAAGCAAACATCAATCAAGGAGTATGAGAATGTTATGTTGTGGTCCACATTTCACATCCCTCTCTCTGGGTGTATATGGCTTTCTTCACTGAACAATTGGAGGTGGTTTGAAACATTTCATTGTTGAAGAGAGCTATGTCCATCAGAATTGATCGTCATATAGTACTGTTGTTGCCGTGTATAATGATCTCCTGGTTCTGCTCGTTTCACTCAGCATCAGTCCATGCAAGTCTCTCCAGGCCTCTCTGAAATCGTCCTGCTGGTCGTTTCTTACAGAACAATACTATTCCATAACATTCATATACCATAATTTATTCAGCCACTCTCCAATTGAAGGGCATCCTAATAGATATTTCTTGAGCCTCCTTGGCACACTGACTCATTTAATCCACTGATTCTCTTAGTCCCTCCCTCCCAATCCAGGGTCAACAGCCACTAGAAAAGACAATTCCTTCTCATTTAAAACGACCCATAGACAGTCACTTAAACTCCCCAGAACTGAGGACCAGAGCACCAGAAAAGATCGAAAGTCATGGCTGCCTTGAGCTAAGGCCTTGGCTCCTCCATCTCCAAGTCTGGCCTTTCTAGCTGCAGCTCCCTTGCTATCCAGGGTGCCATTCCTTCCTTTTCCTCTTGGCCTCCACGTTCCAGCTCCATTTATGACATGATGCTCCAACGCCGTCTTGGATTCAATGGTGTCAATTATCCATCCAGATGCTAGAGACCTCATTACCTTCCAAACCACCCATTTCCCCTCAACTGCCCATTGGATAGCTCTGTCCTAAGGAAAGTCTTTCTGACTGAGACCTCCCTAAAGCTCTCACTCTTTGTTCTACCCTCTCAGGACAAATAGGACAAATCTGTTTAATCCTTTCTAGAAGACAATTGAAATATCCTAACTTGTCTTCTCAGAAGCAGTGGAGGCAGTGGGCAGTAGAGTGGATGATGGCCCCGAGTTGGGAAGACTAGGTCTAAGTCCAGATTTAGACACTGGCTGTTACCTAATTTTCAGTCAGTTCCATTTTCATCATCCATAAAATGGGGACAATAATAGCCCCTACCTCTCAGAGTTCCTGAGAGGATCAAATGAAAGAATTGTCAAATGCTTAGTCAATCCCTGGCACATAGTAGGTGCTTAATAAGTATTTCCTTTTTTCAGGCCAAGCAGTCAAATAAGCACTTAGTTCCCACCCCACATATGATTATAAAGCAACATGGTTCTTTTTATCAAACTATAAAATGAGATAGTCCAGATAAAGCTCTTTGAAAATCTTAAAGCATAATGTAAACATTAGCTGTGATTATTTTATTATTATGGCATAACCTGCTCTGCCCTCCTCTTATCCAATGACTGCCAGAAGATTGTCAGCTCCAGGGAGGCAGAAACAAGTACTATTTAATGTCATCTCTTTCATAGCATCTAGCACAAAGGTGGATGCAATAGATCCTGGAGTCAAGCCATTAACAAGTATTAAGCACCTACTAATCACCATGTCCTGGGATCAGTGCTGGAGAGACAAAAACAAAAATGAAACCATCTTCTATTCTCAAGGAGTTTATATTCTATTAGGGATAGAAAGTGTGTCTGTTGTGTGTGTGTGTGTGTGTGTGTGTGTATGTGTGTGTGTGTGTGTATGGAAAGAGAGATAGGAGATAGAGAGATGTTTTACAACTCTAGAAATATGTTTACAAATTCATATTTATTTTGTAGGTACCCATGTGTGTATAAATGTGTGCGTACATATATATATATATACATATAAATGTGTGTATACACACATCATATATATATATACATATATATAAGATTGGGGGGGGGAATCAGGAAAGATTTCACAAAGAAGGTAAGATGGGAACTGAGTTTTGAAGGAAACCCAGTATTGCAAGCAGATCAGCTGAGAAGGGAAAGCTTTGGACCCCTGTGTTGTGACTTCTATTTTTGAACTTCTAAAGGCTTCCATTTCCTTGCCTGAGGGGGTTGAATCAGATGACATGGGGTCTCTCCTAAGTCTCAAATTATGATCCTATGAACCCAGCCAGGTCTTCCTGTGCTTTGAGCCAAGTTCTCCTTCCACATTATCCCTCCACCCCATTACATTTCCATTTGGGACATTGAATGTGGGAAAACTGTGCCTTTAAACTTTTTTTCACTTTCCTCGATTCGAATGGCCCCAGTCTCCAAACAAAATGTGCAGAAATAACAAGCCAACTCCTTTCGTCCTTGTTGAGTCCTTGTCCACTTCCCAGTAAGCTGCAAACAGTCGTTCTACTAGCTAGAGATGATAAAAGCACTGTTTGACATTCAGCCTTTGCTCAAAGCTCAGCACAAAGTTATACTGAACTTCTGAGGGGGAGAAAATGGCCATCCAGCTGACTTCCTGAACGCAGAAATAAACAAGACCCTGGGAGAGAAGATATAGGCAACATGGCAGACACAAAGCTCTACCTTCATCCAAATGCCTCCCACCATAAATATATCTCCTGTCCTAACTTTGGAGACTCAGAAGAGATGCCCCAAAGCTATTGACCTTATTCATAAAATCCCAATCCATGTGCTCGAAGGAAGATCTTCAGCCATTCATTTCTTAATCATTTCTCTAGGACCCTGTCTAATTAAATCCCATTTTCCAGGAGGTTAATCATTTTCTTTGCTCTCCTCTTCATCAGAAGCATTAAAATGCCTGGTCTGTATTGATTTACAATTAGATCCTGAGATTTAAACCTTTTAATCACTAAGGGTGTCAGAAATGAATTACCAAGATACACTGGGGATGGGGGCTGAGGGGACAGGAGAATAAGAAAGAAAGAGGCTGGAGCAGAATCAGGAGGCACTGAAGAGAGCAGTGTCGTTGGAGTTGGTCAGGTTCAAATCCCACTTTGTCTTTACTACTTGAGTGATCTTGGGCAAATCACTTCAGGTTTTTTGTTTTGTTTTGTTTTCTGAGGCAATTGGGGTTAAGTGACTTTCCCAGGGTCACAGAGGTAGGAAATGTTCAGATTTGAACTTAGGTCCTCCTAACTTCAGGGCTGGGGCTCTATCCACTGTGCCACCCAGCTGCCCCAACTTCAGGTTTTTACGGACCATTTTCCCCATCTATAAAATCAGAGAGTTGGACATGATGGCCTCCAAGATCACTTCTGGCTCTTGGTCTAAAGACCCACCATGCTGAGAGGTGAGGCTGTCCAGTGGATGAAAACTTGGACTTGTAGTCAGGATAGGTCATGTCCTCCCTCAGAAACTCACTAAGTGAAGGATAACTGGGCTGATGAAACTCGATGTCACAGAGGTGACTCTGGCCAGTACTTAAAGTCTTAATGGAGGGAGGTCACCATGTGGACTGAATGATCCAGTGAGGGTGCCAATAGCTCACATTTACAATTAATTGCAGCTAATAACTAGAATGTACAGGCCTCAGGTTTTCCAAGTGTTTTGTTGGTTGGCTTTGACCCAAGACTTTACAATCCTGAGCCCTCCATGTGCCCTCTCTCCCTTCATAAGACCCTGGAATCTCAGAGGTGGAAGGCGCTTGAGGGGTCACTTTGCAGTCCCTAAAGCCAAAAGGTTGAATCTCCTCCATGATGTACGAGGAGACCCACATTGGCTTGAATAACTCCAAGAATGGAAAACTCATTAGGAAGCTTTTCCTTCGCCTTGGTTTGGATCTTTATCCCTTCAATTTCCAGTCATTGCTCCCAGCTCTGCTTTCTGGAATTACAAGGGACACCTTGGATTGCTCTTCAAAAACAAGGCTCTTTCTACATGAGAACACGCCGTCTAGGTCCCCTCAAGTACTTTCCTCTGGACTAAACTCCACATTTCCCCCATTCCCTACTATCACCCAGAAGAACAGGAGCTCTGTGAGGGTAAGGATTTTTACTTCCTTCCTTCATTAATTTATTTTGCTTTGTGTCTCCAACATCCCAAATAAAAGCTAAAATAATCGTTTATTAAGCATTTACCTGCTAGGTACCTGTCCAGCACCCACTGCATCGTGGCCATTTCACAAAGGTTTTCAGAAGTTCCTCTTAGGAGGAATAACAGCGTGGTCAGGGACTTGCTTCTAGTCAAAAATAAGTTCCTATTTGTGTGTTAGAATGGACAGAGGAACTTAGAACTTTTCAACATGAGCCTTTAACTTTAAGCATTTTGAAGCAACTGAAAGTCTGACAGATTAGAGAAATGTTTTATTAGTTGAGTGGGGGTAGGTGGATTTTTTTTAGGGTGGGGAAGGGAACACTACTCTCTCTGTGCCCAAAGAAAGGTGCTTCATAGGATCCTAACTCTGGAGCTGGGAGGGACTTCAGAAGTCATTTAGTGCAATCTCCTCATTTTACAAATGAAGAAATGAGTTCTGTCAAGGGCAAGTGACTTAGAATCATAGACTATTAGACCTGGACAGGATCTTAGAAGCTAGCTAGCCCACCTTTGAAAATTTACAGATGAGGAAACCGAAGATAAAGAGATTGGCATTTGTTCAAAGCAAATGGCTTGTTGCAATGAGAAGGGTGCTGGATTTAGGTTCAGAGAATTTTCCTCGGAACCCTAGTCCTTCCATTGATTTCTAAGGTGACTGGGCAAATTATTTCCTCTCCTCCTAAGCCCCCATTCAGTTTCCTTATCTGTGAAATGTAGGGGTTAGACTAGCTGGCCTAGGAGGCATCTTTCAGCTCCAGATCAAGGAGCTCCAATCTAAGTCAATTTTCTAACTCCAGAGCCAACCTCCATCCTATGGCACTCCCAGCACTCTCTACCTCCCTGCCTTGACTATCAAGCAAATGCATAATGCAATGTCTGATTTATTAGATGTTGTTTCTGGGGAAAGGCTATCATAAACTAACTTGAGGGGAGGAATTAGAAAACATCTATTTTTATGCAAAATGTATTCCACAGTAAATCACCAGGGAGAGGAGAACATGATATAACAGGAGAAGCCAAAATATTTCCAAATGCTCTTACTTCATCAGAAGTCATGTTAATCCAGCTCCATCAATCATCTTTCCTTAAATCAGTTGGAGCCTCCTCTGGGTTAGCAGGTGTTTAAAAATTGTTGGGACTGCTCTCAGATCAAACAAGCGACTAGCACCTATCAGGAACCAGGCACATAGTAGGGACTTAAAGATAAAAATGAGATAGTTTTTGTCCTGAACCAGCTCAGACTCTATCATCTATATGTGTCCTATTTTTCATGTCATAGTATTGACAGGTGTAGACGTGGAAGAGACTATCTAGGCCAGTGCCTTAATTTTAAAGATGAGGAAACAGAAGTACAGAAAAAGGGAAAAAAGATATGGGGGTAGTAAGTGGCAAGGTGCCATCTCAAACTCATCAGATTGGTTACCATGACAGAAAAGGAAAATGACAAATTCTGGAGCAGAAGTGGAAAAAGAGACACAAATGCATTGTCGGTGGAATTGTGAACTATTTCAACCATTCTGTTGAGCAATTTGGAACTATGCCCAAAAAGCTGTAAAACTATGCACAGCCTTTGGCCCAACAAAATCATTACTAGATCTGTATCCAAAGAGAGTAAAGGAAAAGGAAAAACACACACTTGTATAAAAGTACTCATAGCAACTCTTGTTGTAGTTAAAAAAAATTGGAAACTGGGGAGACTTGGGGGATGATTGAGCATGTTGGGTATTGGAATACTATGGGTCATAGGGAAATGACAAGGGGGGTGCTTTCAGAAAAACTTGGAAAGACTTATGTGAATGGATGCAAAGTGAAGTAGAACCAGAAGAACATTGAATAGCAATATTTTATCATGATCAACTGGAAAAGACTTGGCTCTTGTCAGCAATACAATTACCCAAGACAATTGTGAAGGATTTTTGATAAAAAAAATTCAACTCACCTCCAGAGAATTGATGAATGCTAATTGGGGCAGACTCTTTTTTCATTTTATTTTCTTGTGTTGTGTTTTTTTTCCTAGTTTGTATTCTCTTTTGCAACATGACTAATATGGGATCATGTTTTACATGACTACATAATCTTTGTCAAAATGTTTGCCTTCATAAAATGTGGGGAAGAGGTAAGACAGAGAGAGAAAACTTAGAATTCAAAATGTAAAAAGAATAAATGTAATTGAGAAATAAATAAAATTTTCTTTTAAAGATTCTTGGACTTGTAAGCCACTGCTGATTCCTGTATACACACACACACACACACACACACACACACACACACACACAAAGGTAAGCTTCCTGAGGTCGGGGACCATCTCATTTTCTTCTTTATAATCCCAGAACATGGCACAGTTTCTGACACATAGTTGGTGTTTAATAAAAATGCTAGTTTATTCATATAATCATAAATAATAAAATTTATAATTATTGTAATAATAATATGATATAATTATCCTTTTTCAGTTGTGTCTGATTTTTCATGACCCCATTTCAGAGTAGTTTATACTTTCCTTTTCCAGATCATTTTACAGATGAGGAAACTGAGGCAAACAGAATTACACAGTTAAATCAAATCTGAGACCTCATTTGAACTCAGGAAGAGGAGTCATGCTGACTACCAGCCTGGTACTCGGTTCACCATGGTACCCCTTAGCTGCTCAATACAAATTCAATTACAAATGAAGTTACAATAGCATCCTTCCCTCTCTCTGAGCCTCAGTCTTCTCAACTGTGAAATGGAAGGGTTGGATGGGATGGCCTCAGAGACACTTAATAATTGGAAATCTATGTTATGATATTGTTACTTTCCCTCCCTAGGATGATCTGTGAACTCAAAGTCTGGGATTCTAAGGCCTCTGAGATGCCTTCCAGCTCCAAGTCTTGTGTTCTTAGGATCCCTGACCAAATCCCATAGCAGGGTCTTTTCTATAGCCCTCTTCCATTCCTCCAAAAACAACTCATAGAGAAGACAGAGGATTGTCACAATTTTAGATCCCCGTTTCCCAGAGTCCTTCAGGCTACCTAGATTTTATTTAGTTCCAGCCCTGGCAGAGAATGGGGGCAGGTTGGAAAATATTCCCTTTTCTAAGCAACACTCCCTTACTAATTTTGGTAAAAGGCAGGGCTTCAAACACAGCCTTTCCTAAACTTTCACAGCACAGAGATAATATAACAGGTCGTCAAGTACACAGAAATAGCGGCTTGAAATGGCTGTGCCAGTTATAGGTCCTCACCTCCATCCTGATTCAGCTTCCAGTGCCAGAAATACTGCCCGGCTCTTGAACCTCTGAGCGAGCTGAGTTAACTCTCAACAAATCAAATGTTCAAGAGGCTCTGGCTCTGGGCTTCCTCCTTAACTTCAGCCTAATCCATGGTACAATTCAACATCACATCGATCCATTATAGAATAAGTTCTTATCCGAGGCAGTGCAGTTGGAGTTAGGAGAGATCTGGATTCAATTCCAATTCTGTGTGTCTTCCTGAAATTCTCTGAGCATCG
>JAJPUD010015809.1:0-36070 GCA_023553655.1 Myrmecobius fasciatus | reverse complement strand
GAACCAGGTCTTTTTTCCTCAATCTTGTGTTCTTTTCACTAATCTCTGATGCCTTTCACTATTTAGATTGATTTAAAAAAAAAAAAAAGTTTTGATATTGCTTCTGTATCCTATTTAGCATAGTGTCTAGTATGTAATAAGTCTTAATGCTTGTTATTGTTGTATTATTGATGATGGTGATGGTGGTGGTAGTAGTGGTTTCATTTGGATAAAAATTTTGATTCCTAATCTCCATAAGATGTAACTTGCCTCCATCCTGCTATCTTAGAGCCTGGATGACCCCATAGTTATTGCCTAGCTCTTTTTGTATCTTTCCCCCATAAAACAGTACCTCCCCCATTAGTAATTTTCCAAATCTAACACTGTTCATTCCCTGTTTTAAAGTCCCCCTTAGATGTACCAATCTGTAAGTATGTGATTTTAGTTGTTTCTTTCTTTATAACCTGACAGAGATTTGAAAAACTCCAAAGTTCTAAGAGCCTAAAGTATATATATTTTTCCCATGCTAGAACTTTACTTTAGATTTTATCCCCTTTCTCATTCAGAAGATTTATTTGTTATTCTCTAATCCTTGATGCAAGAGGTCATCTTTATTTTATATATGTATATGTATATACATATATGTATGTGTTTATTAATTTTCCAGTTAAATGTAAAACAATTATTTTACATTGGTTTTTAAAACTTTGAGTTCTAGATTCTCTCCCTTCCCCCCTCATCAACGCTTCCTCCATTGAAAAGATACATGTGAAGTTATATAAAACATTTCCATAAAAGTCATGTTGCAAAAGAAAACATAGATCTTTACCCACCTCCCCCCAAAAAAAAAATTTAAGAAAAATAAAGTCTTTTTAAAGTATGTTTCAATCTGTATTCAGACACAATCAGTTCTTTCTCTGGATATGGATAGCATTTTTCATCATAAATCCTTCAGTGTCTTCTTGGATCATTATATTTATAAGAATAGCAGTCATTCATAACTGATCATCAAGGAGTTCCTCTTTAAAACTGACCTTGCTCAAGACTCTAATGAAAACTCATGGTTTTTTAGAACATTAATATTTAAAGAGCATGTCCTCACATTTGACCTTCATGGCAGTTTGAGATATTAGAGATAGGCTTGGACCTGTGATTTTATTCATATAAGAAATTTTCAAGGGGGAAAATCCCTTGACTAGTTCATGTCAATGTCTTTTATGCAACTTATAAACTTACATAACTCTCAAGAGCACTTAGAAATAAAGTGACTTACCCAAAATCATATATCCAACATGTATTAAGAATGGGACTTGAATTCATATTTTTCTGGCTTTGAGACTAGCTCTCTATTCATTATGCTATGCTGTCTCTACAGCTTATAAATGGTGAAACTGAAGTTTGGGGACTTGCCAGGTTCACAAAGATATTACATGTCTAAGACAAGTTTTGAGAACTCCTCTTGATTCCAAGTCTAATATTCTAGCAGTTATGCTATGAAGTCCCTCTGACACTTACAGTAAGCAAATGAAAACCTGTTTATATGGATTTTTGTTCCTCTGTTATACTCTAACCATGGATCTCTTCATTAAATCTTTGTCACCCTTGATTTTGCTGCAATGAAACCATGGTGTTTCACAGCCATGTAGCAACAACAGGAGTATACTAGCATTGGAAGGGTAGTTTTTGGTGGCCAGAAGGAACTCAAGATCAGTAAAAAAGGATTGCATATTTCCCCAGATATACTCAAATTTACCCCCTCTCCCTAAAGAAAAAAATTAGAATTAAAAATTTATTATTCTTCCCCCATTGGTATGTATTTTTATAGTTTATAAAGTATTTTTACATTATTATTAGCTGATTTGATCTTTACAATACCTCTTTGAGATAACCTAGTTTTAAATCACCATTTTACAGATAAGGAAACTAATCCTTAGAAAGATAAAAGGACTCATTCAAGATAGTGGTAGACTCAGGACTGAAGCCCAGCTACATCTTTTGACTCCAGGTCTAAAGTCCTTCCAGTCCTCCCCTTTCTTCTCTTCATATTTCTTTTAGTGTTGTTATATAATTCCAGATGTTTCCATTTACCTTTAGGTCACAATGTGTTCTCATTGAATTTGATATTTTGCATATAGATTAGTTCTGTACTGTAGTGTGCCCTCTCCTGTTGTTGCATGTTGGATTGTGCCATTAGGCGTAATGACATTTTCATTACTGTTAAGTTCTAACTTTTATATTCCTTAAAAAAAAAAAAAAAGTCCCATTGGGTTGCAATGTTGGCAAGCAGCACTCTTTCCCATATCATTAATGAGAGGGACTGTTTTTGTATGTGCACATATCAAGGTATTTGGTGCCTTTTGGGTTAAAACAATTTGTTCTTAAATTCTCTGTGCTCCCAACCCACCTTTTCAAAGAATAAAAGCCTTGTGTGCCCTCCTCCCTCCCCATACACACACAAGAAAATTTGAGGGTCTTTTGTCATTTTCCTACGTGATGATAGAGTGGAGAAAATGCTCATTTTAAAGTCATGTGACCTACCACAAATGCCTTCAGTTCATTTTTCTATTAAAAAAAAAAGATAGCAATTGTGCTTCCTTTGGGAATCAGTTTAAGTGTTCTGTATGATAATGTGTGTGAAAGCATTTTGAAAACCACAAAGCACCTTGTAAACATATTGCTTGCTGTCTACACTTGGGCAATTTTAACTGTACAGTCATGCAGTCTCTATATACTCATAAAATGTCTTCATTATCATCAACATCAACATCAATGATAGCAACAAATGTTTCTAAAGTTCCCAGAGGGCAGAGACTGTCTCATCTTTGTCTTTGTATTCCCTAGTGGCTATGAGAGAACCTTGTGCACGGTTTTTGCTTAAGAGATGCTTGTTAATTGTTGATTGAATGAGAAAAGCAATATTGCATACAGAATGCTGCATTCTCTGTAGCAGTTAATGAAGTCTTCAGCACCATGGATATTTACCTGAGTTTGAAGTTCTAAGTTCTAATAGCACAATTTGTATTTAAACTGGCCACTTCAGCTAAATTTAGTGTTAAAAGAATAACAGTAAATTGTTCCTTGAACCTATTACAAGGACCAAGTTATATTCAATTATATTACACTTACCATTTGTAGAACACTCTAATGGGCACTGGGATAGATTCAAAGTTTGGATGAAGCACACATACTTCATGAAACATACAATCAAACAAGGGATCCCAAATAGCTGCAACAAAAATGATAACTATCCTCTTGGTAGTCAAGGAGCAGGCATTTGTTTAATACTTACCATGTACCAGGAAGGAATCTAGGGTTTTTATTGTTAGTAAGTGTATGAGCCTGAATTTGAACTCATGAAGAGGAATCTTTCTGACTCCAGTCCTAGAACTCTATCCACTAAGTCACCTAGCTGCTCATGAATCTAAGATGTAGGTCCCTCAAGACCCCAGACAAGTCTGTAAGATAAGGAGCTAATCAGTATCAGTGAAGGACAGTTCTCTAGCTGAACTTGCTACACCTGGAAATACTTTCTTCAGATTTTCCTCCCCTTCTCCATCCCTCCAAAAAGTACAACTAACTTTATGCCAGATTACACGCACAGATAATCATAATATAAAAACAATTAAAAATAAGTACTTTGCAAGCACATAGAATAAAATGCTAGGCAAAGTCTGAAGAAGGAGGTTTCTTTGCTTTTGGTTTGTTTTTGTTTAGGAGACTTTGTTGCTTTTGCTTTTGGTTTTTTGTTGGGGTATTTTTTTTTGGTTGTTTTGTTCTTTGTTTTGGGGTGGGTTTTTTGTTTTTGCTCTCTGGGTAGATGAGGGAAGAAAACTTTCCACAGATCAGATATCCTTTAAGTTGAGCCTTTCATGAAAAATAGAGATTCCATAGTCAAGGTAAGGAAAGGATAGTATTCCTGGCATAGGAAGCCAAATAAATAAATAAATACTCAAAGGCCCCAAGTTGAGACCATATCCCTGGGATAGAGAATAGAAAGTTCCAGTATGTAAAAGAAAGTAGTATGAGATAAGGTTGGAAAAGTAGGTGGCAACAGAATTGTGGGAAACTATAGGAGCTCCTGAGATAATAAGGAGTTATCAAAGGTGTTTGAATTAAAGAGTGGCATAGTCATATATACATAAGAAAGATTAGTCTTAATAGCTGAAGCTCTCATGACATGGAACTTGAAAGAATCTTAGAAATCATGGTCTAACCTCATTTTACAGCCCCTACTCCTTCACTTACAAGCTCTGTTACCAAGGATTTTAAGTAACTTAATTTTTTTCAGCCTCCAGTTTCCTCATCTGTCAAATGGGAATAATATGTCTTCCCAAGATGGTTGTGAAGAAAAGGCTTACATAAATATGTGTCACTAATTACAGCTTGAATAGCTAGTTTAATTGAAATGTTAACAACTAACATTTCAACTGCCTGTAGTTCATTCAATAAACAAACCATTTGATTGGGAACAGACTGTTCAATACAAGCATAATCTGCTAATTTGCTAATGGGAACTCGGGTGATCTCCTGTGCATTTAATTCAATTTTCATTGGATGAAAGCAGCATTGCAAATAGCTACTCAACCAGTGTCACAATTAATATTGAGTAAACAACCAAGACTGCTAATTACATTCATTTTACCAGCTCTATATTTCCAAGGGCTAAAGCATGCTGGGGAGCTTTCGTGTAGAGCCTTAGTAACTTTGGCATTTATTGTTAAAGCTCCAGTTACATAACCATCAAGTAAGCAACTGAAGAATCTTTTCAGAATGAAACATTCCTATCCGCACCTTCTAGTAATATTTTTTAAAAATGAAAATCAATACAGTTTTTATCATAACATTCAATGGGAAGGTTTGAGAAAAGTATTCCTTTCAGAACTATTCATTGGACTAAGGCTTCAGATTCTTAAATACAGGATTTGTGTGATGATGACAATAATATACAGTTATTGTCTTAGAATATTAGAAACAGGAAGATACTTAGAAATCATCTAATTTAAACAAATGTCATCTCCATCATCTTTTTTAGTAAAAGAAAAATCATGCCTTAATATTTCTCTTTGTTATGAAACCTTTCCTTCTTTGAGGCATCCCAATAATTAATCCCTAAGTCATTTAAATTGAGTTGCCCTCAGTCTAGATTTCTTTTCTATATACTGGGTCAGATGCTGTCACTCTTCCTGTTTTAATCTTCCTAAATTCCATTACCACCTTCTCTCACATATTACATTGGGTACTGAGATAATGGAATCCAAATGTTATTTTTATTTGTTTTCACCAGTAAGAATAGATCCCACTAAAAATTCCAACATATCTGTTCCTCTTTTTTCATTTTTGTAGTCTTCTTTTAGGGTTATCTGACTTAGGTGGAGAATAAACCATGCCCTGTACTAGTTCATTTTCTCCTCACCAGCTGTTTCTTGTTTTGTGTGTCCTTTCTCATGATTATAACTTTTTCACATAATCAAATGTCATTAATAGAAAGAATGTCAATATGGACATGATTTAGTTCCTCTACATTGCTTTGGCTTATTGCACATTGCCCAAAATGCATATGAATGAATATATATTCAATGCATAAAATGAATAGATGAATTACAGTTTATAAATGGTCTAAGAATGGTATAAATCTCAGGACCTCTCATAAAAGCCTTACTCACATTCCTTGTCATAACACGGTAGGGACCCTACATCCAAAGCAAGGGAGCATAAACTTGGGTGGATTTCACTGAGTTCTTCCCAGATGGGGTGAGTCTATTAACCTTTGTGAGTACAGCAGCTTAATGACATATGGGAAGATATGGACAAATATGTGACGACTTTTCTTTTGACTGTAGAAACCCATGAAATGGACAAAAACAAAAAATAGAATGACAAGATTTAAAATTAAAAGGAATCTTTCAAAAGATTATAGTCCAACCCATCAATCTCATTTTGATGAGGAAATAAAAGCTAAGAGACGAACAGGGCTTACCAAAAGTCACTACGTTAGCAAGAAGAACTTGGATTTAAATCCAAGGCCTCTGACTCCAAATCTGGTGCTTTTGCTACTATATCATGTAGTCCTTAGACCTATGTAGCCACTGCTTCTACATTAAAGTAAGACAGTACAGAAAATGGCAGAATATGCTAAGAATTTTTCTTGTTGCTGTTTTTATTGTCGTCATTGTCAGTATCATCATCATCATCATTACCATTGTACATTGGGATCTTTTTAGAGAAACAGAAGAGAGTAGCCAATAGAGAAAAACACTCAAAAACAACACAAAATGAAGATTTCTTTTTTATATGTATATTTTTTATGATATCTCTTGTTTTTATATCTCTTAGATTTCCTCAAGTTTCTTTTCTCATTCTCCCTCTTAGAGAGCTATCTCTTACAACAGTTCATTAAAAAAAAAGAAAAAGAGTAAAAAAATTTAGCAAAATCATTATTTTGCCAAAAAAAAATCTGACATTATATACATCCTACCTACATTTATAGTTCCTGGCTTTTGTTTTTGTTTTTTTTTTCCTTTAAAAAATGTTTTTTTCAGGTAGCATAACATCTGTCTTCTCTCTCTTCTATCTACCCTCTCAAGTTTGAAAAAGAAAGAAAAGTAAAACCCTTGCTACAGATATGTGTAGTCAAGCAAAACAAATTTCAGTGTTGACCATGTTCAAAAGTAGTATGCCTCGTTTTGCACTGCATCTTTCACTTTTTTGTAAAGGAGAAGTAGCATGATTCATTTTAAGTCCTCTGGAATTATACTGCTCATTACACTGCTCAGAGTTCCAAAATCTTTAAGGTTGTTTACCATTACAATGTTATTGCCTCTGTATAAATTGCTGCCCTGGTTCTGCTCAATTTATTCTGTATCAGTTCATATAAGTCTTTCCTAGTTTCTCTGAAAACCATTTCCTTCATTTCTTATAGCGCAATATATTCCATCGCATTTATACCTTATACTTGTTCAGCCTTTTTCCAATTGTGTAGTCCCTGACTTTTGTAAAGAAACAAAAGGTCTCTTCTTATACAAGATGGGGATTTCTAAAACCTCTCTGGAACATTCACTCTGTCCTGTTTTCCTCTAATGAGAAACTCCCGGACCACAGGAACTTTAATAAACTCTTTTGATTTTAGCTCTTTCTAGTCTATTTGAGTTTTAAATAGTTTTTAGTTTAGAATCATAGCTTCCCTGGCTAAGCATCTGGACAATAGGTTTTTTTTTTTCTGTTTATCCAATGTTTACTTAGTTACTCTTCCAGGGCCTGGCTCCCCTCTAACTCCAAGGGTGTGGTTTTCAAGGGATATGGCATAGTACTGTGGAAATAGTACTGGAATTAGAGTTAGAGGACTTGCCACTTACTAATAGGTAGTTAGAATTTATATAACACTTTAAGATTGTACAATACTGCATAAATGTTACCTCATTTGATCCTTACTACAACCCTTAGGGGGAGATGCTATTATTATTTCCATTTTACAAATAAGAAAACTGAGGCAGATAGAGGTTTAATGGCTTGAAGCTCAATTTGAACTAAGGTCTTACTGACTCCATGCCTAGCTCTCCATTCACTGTGCTTTGATTTTAGTAAATTACATAATTTTCCTGTATCTCAATTTCCTTCATCTGTAAACTGGTGAGATTGGACTAAATGACCCTTAAGCTCTCTTCTAGTTCCAGATCCCAGAGTTAAAGTATCTTGAATTTGGAAAGGAAGGTTCTTCAGGTTCTAGTTTGAAACTAAACCTACAGCAAGCCATCAGTGTCAATGTTTGCATTGGTGTCCTTGACAAGAACCTGGGGTATAAGTGAAGATTTTTAAAGGACATGTAGGGGACCAAATATAGTAATTAAAATACAATAATTGCTGTTTTGGTCCTGCTGTGTCCCAGATCTCAGAAGCTGTAACTAGGGCAACTTAAAGGTCTGTTCGAAATGTTGGTGTGGCCTTATGCTGGCTGACATTTTAGTGAAAAGCCTGGTCCAGCTTGGATGAGAGCATCCTCTGCCTCTGGCATTGGAAAGTAGGGAGGGCATGCTTATTTGGGCAATGTCACAGCTTTTGTTTGTTTATATAACATCACAAGCCCTCCATTTTGAAATGCCAAAGAGAAAACAGCAGCAGCAACAACCCTCCCCCCATACACATACACATACACATGCTCACACTGTAAACTGTATAATCACAAGAATATACTTTGGGGTTTGATGAATTGAAATGATGTTGAAACTAAAAAAATGAAATTTAATAGGAATGAATGGTTCATGGTCTTAAACAAATTCAACCCCATGAGTCCATCTCTCATCCATTCTCTTAATCATAGAGGATCATTTATTTAGACCTAGAAGGGACCTCTAGTTCAACTAGATCTTATTTTAGAGATCAATCAGCAAACATTTATTAAGCCCCTATTATGTGCCAAACAGTATGCTAAACATTGGGATTATAGAAACAGGAGTGAAATAGCTCCTACCATCAAAAAATAGCAATTCTTTCAGGGAGGCAATTTGGATCTCTTTAGGATCGGGGACACAGTGAATAAAGTGTGGGGCTTGAAATCAGGAAGATTCATCCCGAGTTCAAATCTTGCTTCAGACATTATCTGAATAAATGACTTAAGCCTGTCTACCTCAGTTTCCTGTTCTATAAAATGGTCTGGAGAAGGAAATTGCAAACTACTCCAGTATCTCTGCCAAGAAAACCCCAAATGGTTTTCTTTTGACTTCAGTTCAGTTTTAATTGAACATCAAAAATAGTACAGCTAGAATTCAAAACAAGATCTTTCGACTCAAGGTTCAACATACTTTCTCTATATATATTCCATAATTATTCCTTTATTTTCTGTAAAGAATATTTTTTCCTTTTAAAAAATAACTTTTGAACAATTCTACTAGTTAGGAAATCAAAAATCTGCCTTCTTATAGCTATAATCTGTGCTTTACGAAAAAAACAGGATGTTTTACCTAATTAGTTTGTACAGAATTAAGAAATAATTTGTGAAATTAATGTATTCTCCTTTGTCCTATAGCATATCCATTCCTTATAGAATACCTATAGCTTGGACCAAGAGTTTCTAATATTTTGGTTTCAGGACCCCTTTATATCTTTTTTTTTTTTTTGGCTGAGGCAATTGGGGTTAAGTGACTTACCCAGGGTCACACAGCTAGGACGTATTAAGTGTCTGAGGTCAGATTTGAACTCAGGTCTTCCTGACTTCAGGGCTGGTGCTCTATCCACTGTGCCACCTAGCTGCCCCGACCCCTTTATATCTTAAAAATTATTGAGATGCTTAAATAACTTTTGTCTTTGGGAGTTACATTAATTGGTATTATTATTGGAAATTAAAACTGATAAAATTTCAAAATATTAATTTTAAAAAATAATAAACCCATCAATTTAAAGTAAATAGCATATGTTTTGATGAAAAATATACTTTCCAAAAAACACAAATGAATGAAAAGAGAAGCATTGTTTTTCATACTTTTGAAAATCTCTTTTAAGTCTGGCTTAATAGGAGACATCTGAATTTTAATATCTGCTTCTGCATTTTATCTGTTGTGATGTATTGTTCTGGTTGAAGTATATGAAAAAATTCTGAAATTCTGAAAAAAAGGATCATTTTAACAGGCAAATTTGCATATTATTATCCTGCTGCATATGAAATTGAGAATTCCTGAGTTCAAATCCAGCTTCAGACATTTACAATCTAAATAACAATCTAAGTGACCCTGGACAACTCACTTAAACTCTGTCTTAGTTTTCTTCTTCTTTAGCCATTTCCATCATGGCCAACTCTTTATGACCTTGTTTGCCCTTTTCTTGGCAGAGATAGTGAAGTGCTTTGAAATTTCTTTTTCCAGCTTATTTTACAGATAAGGAACTAAAGCAAAAATGGGTTAAATAACTTACATAGGGTCACACAGCTAGTAAGTATCTCAAGATAGATTTGAATTCAGGAAGATGAGTCTTCTGGACTTCCGGTTCAGCACTCAATCCACTACACCACTTTGCTTCCCTATGCCTTAGTTTCTTTACCTGTAAAATAGGATTAATTATAGTACTTTCTTCCCAAGGCTATTGTGAGAATCAAATGAGATGAAATTTGTACAGTATTTTGTAAAATATAAAGCATTATATAAAAACTAACTACTATTAACATTAAAATACTATTGACCTTGGGACCCCTTATAAGTGTGTTGGGGACCTCAGACCATGGTCATTCAGTAAATACTTAATTTATTAAACATTTGCTATGTATCAGGCAGTACTAGAAAATAGTTGGATTATACATAGTTTTGGTTGCAAAAATAATAAGCTGCATATTTTTTTTAATTTTTCACAGAATAACATTTTTCTGATAATAAATACTGAGCTATGGAACAATTAGCCACATGATTTAGAAGATCAAAATTATCTTATATTTTACATTCTCTGAGGCTGGTGTAGAAAATTTGTTTCTGGACAATAACAAAATAGTCAGAAAATGTAGTCAATTTTGTCAACTAGTCATCATGGGGGGAAAAAATCAGTAAACTAAACGTTAGGTTCATTCAGCATGTTTACTAACAGAACTGCATGTTAGCATTCAGCCAGAGCAGGATATGGATAACTGAACTTTTTTTTTTTCTTTTATCCTAAGTAGTATATGAATTAGGGGTGAAAAGGATATGTGAATCACTTAAATTCATCTTCTTGTTTTATAACTTGGGGAAACTGAAGTACCAATTGAGGAAGCAGTTTGCCTAAAGTCACATAGGTAATGCCAGCAGGTGACCCTTAAATAGCAATATTTAATGTTTAACAAAACACTTCCTGTACATTATCTTCCAAACAATCCTATGAGTTATGTATTTGCCCCAATTTTTATGCAGCTAATAAAGGGTGAAATTCAAACCCAGATTTCTCCTGCCTCCAAATCCACAATGTTTTTCATTTCACCATACTGTCTCTTAAAGTATCAGAGGCAAGATTCAAACCATCTTGTGGTATTAAACACAGGATATTTTGTCTTACATCGTTAGGTTCCACACCAATACAGGCAGTTTATATCTCTCTCTAGCTGATTTTGGAGGGTCAGTACCTGTATTTGTTTAACCTAAATTATATGGATGATAATTATTTTTTGCTTTGTCTCTCCATCTAAGGGCAGAGGCAACAGTCTGAGGAAAAACAGGACAAGATTCTCTTGTTGGGCCTGTCAAGTTCTTTCTTTCTTGAGGGCTGTATATTTTTTTTTAAAATCATGTGACTCCTTTGAAACACACCTGGAAATCTTTATTGTGCCTTTGAAATTGCTTCCAAGAATACCCTTATGTGGTCTTTGTAGTGGAGCATTTGGAGCAAATTAAAAGCATAAATTGCTTTTTTTTAAAGCAGTTACTTTTCCATAGTCCCCATTATGGAAATGCTTCAGGAAATTTGCATGAAAATGCTCCACTGAGATGAATTTACCAAAGGGATGTGACATCGATATTTTGAAACCATTTAGTAGATAAACGATGCTCCTATTTTTCTCTTTTTAGAACATGGAATGTGGTTTTAATGATAATGGCTAAATTACTCATTTGTTGAAAATCAGCTTCCTATAAACATACAATTGTTCTATTCTTTTTCTCTCCTCTTTTTTGTCTCTATATAATATGTGTATGTATACTTTTTCTACCTAATTCTACGTTTGGGAAGAGGAACTTGTGATTTCACCTGAGTAGAGAACTCCCAGTCAGAAAAATTTTTTCCAGGGATGCAGTTAGTCAATTTACCTTTGCTATAGTTTTAGAGATTTATTTGGGGCATTGAGAATTTAAGAAACTAGCCCAATGACCCAGTCAATCAACAGTTAGAAAGAAAATATTGATTTAGTTCCAAGACTGTGAAATACCCTGGACTAAGTTCTTGGGCATATCATGAAAATCTAGGAGCTCCTAACCTAATGGAGAGAGAACATCCAAACAACTATGTACATACAAAATAAGTATCCAAGATCAGTTCTGAATTCAAGTCTCCGGACTCTTTATGGGACAGCTAGGTGGCACAGTACTGGGTCTGGAGTCAGGAATATCCGAATTCAAATTTAGCCTCAGGTACTTACTAGCTGAGTGACCCTAGGCAAGTCACTTAACACCTGTTTATCTCAGTATAAAATAAGCTAGAGAAGGAAATGGCAAACTATTCTACTGTCTTTGCCAAGAAAACCCCAAAAGAGGTCATGAACTCAGAAATGACTGAAAACTGAACAGTTTCTGTACTCCAGACCTGTATTCACTGTGCTATCAACAGCATCTTTCTTCCATGAAATTGAGAAATGGAAAGTCAAGTGTGAAGAGTAACAAGCCACTGTTTCTGAAATACACTACCTAAAGAGGAGAAAGGTATAAGAGTATTGGAAAGTAAGGGAGATACCAGTTGTAAAGGATTTAGAAAGCAGAACAGAATTTTTTTTTATTTGATCCTGAAAATAATATGGAGCCTTTGAATAAGGTTGTTATAAGATCAGACTTGAAGTTTAGGAAAAATCACTTTGACATCTAAGTTGGAGATAGATAGATAAGAATGGGGAGGGAAGAATTAGGGAAACCAACCACAAGGCAATAATCCATGCACGAGATAATGAAGGCTTGCACCACATGATGGTGGCTGGCTGTGAAGGTGGAGAGCAGGGGATGTACACTAGTGATATTTATGGAGATAGAAATGACTAGACTTGACAACAGATTGTGTATATAAGGTGTTGGATATGGGAGGTGAGTACAGATGAAGATTTGAGGTTAATCATGAGGTTGGGAACTTGGGTGACTGGGAGCATGGTAGTACCCTCAACAGGTAAAAGGGAATCTGGAAGGGAGAAGGGTTTGGGAACAAAGATGGTAAATTCTATTATGGATATGTTAATTTTGGGATGTTTACAGGACATCCATTTTGAAATATCAGATAGATAGTTGGTGGCCTGAAGTTTAACATAACCATCAGTTATCATCTTCATATTTCACATATTTGTGGTTTTATCAGCTTGACTTAGCACCAAAGCATAATTACATATTTATGTACATATACATATGTACATATACAAAACATAATTACAATCTCTCCACCATGTTGACCATCTCTATGACTTGTTTCTACCAACCTGGTAAGTTGATAAGCCTCTCCAAACTTCACAGAAAAAAATCTGGTTGTAGCCCTTTCACATCTCTTGGGGGAGAATTGTTCCTTGTAACTAGTGCTCTGGTAACAAAATTTTCATAGGCAGCAAATTTCAGAATTGAAAGGGATCTCAGAAGCTATAGATTTGGCCTGATTTCTGGACAGCATACAGTCCATTTCTGTACCAGGTCTTGAAGTAGTCTATATCGGAGCTTTCAAGAACTCAAGGTCCATTAAATATAAAGATAAGTCATTAGTGGACGATTTCATTGGAGAGATACATATACCTATCTTTATAATTATGTTTCTGTGTGTCTGAATCTATAATTTCATGTAGGATTTCTTTACAAATACAGGTTGGCATCTTCTTTGCAACATAGAACCTTTGGAGTTTTCTGGGGGCACTGATGTATTAACTGACTTGTCCAGGGTCACATAAACTTGTATATGGCAGGGACTGGCCTTGAATCCAAGTCTTTGTGATGTTGAAGTTGATTCTACACTACACTATGCACCAACAATAATTACTTCAATGTTTTCTTTCTGTTTTTACTCACTATGGTTTTCACCTTCTTTTGGAAAGCAGCTGGTCCAGCTGTGTCTTTTGTGTCTTGCTGTCAGCACTATATTTTGGTATATACACATTGCAATTCCAAATCTATGTGAAGTGTAGTGAATAGCAAATTCATGTATCTAGTCAGCCTTCTGAGAAGGAGAAAGTGAGAATAAAGGAGACTAGAATCCTTTAGGGCAGAAATTTTACCTCAGATAGCAGCATGATATTTTGAATATTTGGATAAGGTCTTTTTAGATTGTTATCTTAAATCCAGTCTTTTGAACCTTTATCCCATGCAGTTAAAGCTATGTGAAATACTGTTCGGTACATTTGATTGGAGGAAAAGAGGGAGAACAAGGAGAGGGATCCTCCTGTCAGTCAGTTCATAGAAACTTAGATTGGGAAGGGACTTTAGTGGCCAGTTGCTCTGACCTGTATATTTCAAAGGAATTCTTATTATGATGTATTCTATTATTTAGTCATTCATCCTCTGATTGAAAACCTCCAAGGAGGGAAAACTCACCACCATCTGAGCAAGCCCATTCCACTTTGAGATAATAGCTCCAATCATTAGGATTTTTTTTTTCCTAACATAAAACTAAAATCTGACTATTTACCTTTTTTACCCATTACTCATGGGTGAAACCAAACAATAAGTCTAATTAATCCCTGTTATGCATGTCAATTTTTAAAATATAGGAATAATTTTCATTTCATCCTTAACTCTTCTTTCTCCTTAATAAACATCTCTAGTTCCTTCAACTTCTCTTTCCTAACCAGAGCAGTGACAAAAATATTGTGTACACTATCAGTAAGCAATGAAAGAGTACGTAGCACTTTTTGTTATTCTTGCTCATGAAAGTTTTGATCCCTCACTTATTATAAAATAAATCCCTATTTGCCATGTACAATAGAGCTTTCTTTCATTACAGATATATTCATTTTTAAGTGACATTAAAATAGTCCTTGGGCACACCATACTCTCTTATCTCCCTGTCCCCATGGCCACCATTTTTTATATTTGTCTATTTTGCCTGTCCTAGGTTTTGTTTCTGTTCTTAACTTTATACATAAACAAACTTTAAAAATAAATTATAAATGCAAAATTTTGATCATCTCAAAGCTTAAACAAGCCTAGACTTTTTACTGTGGCTATCTTCAAAAAGAGAGACAGAAACATGTTAGTGACCTGAATTGTCTTGAAATGTTGTTCTGTGATGGCCAGCATGATGTCATAAAAAGACCCTTAAATTTTGAGTTGGAAGACTTGAATTTGTATTTTAATTTGGTTCTTGGTAGGCCATGTGGTCTTGAAAAAAGTTGCTTTATAAACTATGATGCACTATGTACATGAAGATGTCATTATTGTTATTTCACTACTATATTTGTTTCTGGCTACATGAACATGGAATTCTGGGTTTTAATTCTACCTACGGAACAAAATAGAACCTATCCAAGTCTTAGTTTCTTTGTCTATAGAATGGGGCTAAAAATACCTGCACCAATACCTGCAGGTTTAATATAAGGCTCAAAGGAGACAGTATATGTAAAATTTTAAAGTAGTAGATAAGTAAAAGCTAACATTTATTTGGTGCTTTTTAGATCTTTTGGTTAAGCCTGGAATTCCAATGTGTATATGCCAAAATATAGTGCTGACAGTAAGACATGAATGACAAAGCTGGACCCACCTGGATTCTTCTTGGTTTCTGTAAGCACTCTGATTCGTAGTTTTGAACACTAGATATATTCCTAGATGAGTGAGAGCTACCCTCTCATTCATTTGCCAAGAGAACTTAATTATATGTTTTGTTCCAATATGACTTTCTGTGTATTTGAATGATTTAAGGTCTTCGTTTTTTGAGTCTTTAGTAAACTCAAGTTGAAATTAATTGGTTTTTCTTCGGAGATCTGGAAGCATATGCTTTCAAACTTACGACCTCTATTCAACCTTCTTTCCTCTTATTGTACAAAACCCCAAAACTCACCCATTAAAATGATTGAAATCCCAACTACTGGAGAAATAATGAAGACCTCATCTTCCGAGCTAGCCAGGAGTTTCCTATATTTGGAAGAAGATGAATAGTTTAAAATTCATCATCCCACCAATCCTGGTCAGTTGTCATATCCTGTAGGATGCAGTTCAACACTAACAATTCATGTCTCATTTTTTTGGATGTACAAGTGGAATACCCAGTCACTATTGGAAAAGCAATACAAGTTAATGTCTTACTGTTAGAACTATTATTAAAGGTACCATATAACAGGACAGCCCAGGGATATTAATTTCTTAGATGCTCATAGGGGAATAATGCCATTTAAAAGAGCTTTAGGCATTTAAGTGGCAACCATTTAGCAGTTCATTGTTGCTTCCTCTGAAGGATTGGAAAACACTGTAGTTCACATCAAACAAAACAAACAAACATAATAATAATAAAAGATTATCAAGACTAGTTGGGCTTATTTTTAGGGCACCACGATGAGAACAATTGCCATCCCCAGAATCAGAAGGATAGTTGGTTGTAAAGAATTATAAATCAGTCAATAAACATTTATCAGATGCCTACTATGGTTCCAACACTGGGATTGGGAGAATTGATAGAAACATCTTTGCTACCATCTTTATTTTGTAGATTAGAGAAACTGAAAGAATGGTTAACTAACTTAATTGAGGTCACACAGTTAATAAAAGGATTCAAACATAACTTTGATTCCTTGTTTTTCACACCCAACCATGATATCTTGGTGCAAGAAGAATAAGAGCTCCATGAAGTACCTTTCTGGCTTATGACCAAAATCTAAAATCCTAATGAACTCAGTATCTCCCAAAACAGTTCTGGCTATTTAAAAGATTTATTTATTTTAAGATACTGTCTTATAATTTTTGCTTTTTGTTCTTGGTTCTACTGTCCAAAGAAAATGTAAGCTTGCTCTTACCTATCTTTTAGATGTGATGAATGATCAAATAAATAAATGAGTGAAATGGTGAATGAATGATTGAAAAGGCACCAATTAAATAGTTACTCTGTGTCAAGCAGGAGCAGCTAATTGGTGCATCTTGCTGAGTCACAGTCCAGCATCATACATGGTTGTGTAGCCCTAAATAAGTCACTTAATCCTATTTGTTTCAGTGCCCTCATCTCTAAAATAAACTGGAGAAGGAAATAGAAACTATTCCAATATAATTGCCAAAAAAACCCCAAATAGGGTCAGGAAAAAATAGACATAACTGAACTGAATTGCCAAGCATGGTGTGAAGCACTGGGTATCTAAATAGAAAAACAATAAAGTTTTTTATCTCACATTCTAGAGCTAACATTCTAATGGAAGTGGGCGGGATAAAGGCATACATGGGATTTCAGGTGCAAATTAGATATAAAAGTTCTGATTTCTAATGTTGAGTCATTTGATGGTACCAAGAATTTTAGGGACAATAGGGAGAACCTTTGGGGGAGCCTTAAGTAACAGTGACTGCTGAGGAGGTACAACACCTGCAGAAGCAATTGCCATGTTGTATCTCCACAGGAGTTGCTTTCCAGGATGATGGCTACAAGGGCTGGACAGAAAGCAGTACTGGTGGACCAGAGTGGAGGTGAAGGAGCAGTGTTGCTCCACCTGGGGCTCTTGAGCAGCTGCTTGTGATGGTGGCAGTGGCAGTGTGGCAGATCCTTCTCCACAATGATGCTCTCCAGAGGTAGTGCAAGGGCTTGATCTGGATCCTGGACTAGTATCTGGGAAGCATTTCTCAAGGTTCTTAGGATCCTCCGAAAGGATCTGCATCAATGGAGGAAAGCTCTGCCTTGAGAAATCCCAGCACCATATACCAATGAAATAACATTCCCTCTCCCCACTTCCCACAAAACAAGTGGACTGGCATATAAGACATCTGACTACAAGAAGTCTAGTGGTTATTCCATTCTTCATTACAAGGGTATCCAAAACTCTTTTATTCAACAGCATGAATGACTACAAAGTAGGCCAGTTTTTGACTTTGATTAATGATATGAGAGCCTTTCCTTCCTTTGAAACAAAATTGGCTTCCCAGCTGGCCTTAATTCATTCTAGGCAGTCACATTTTCTGCCCAGCATCTTTCCTTCTGTCTGCTTGGACATATTTGTTAAGCACCTATTTTGTTCAGATCTGTACTAGGCACTGTGAATATCAAGACATAAAGGAAGGTCTTGCCTCCAAGGAGCTTACATTCAATGGAGAAATATATTTATGTAGAACTTTCAGTGTTTCTGTTATATTATATTTGTTATAAAATATTTTACATTTATTATCTTGTTTCATTCTCCCAATAACTCTGATACTACTAATTCTATTTTAGAGATGAAGAAACTAAAATTTAAAGAAATAAAATTATTAAGTCATAGTGATGTGATGAGGAAGATTAAGAAGCAGGATTCTAATCTTCATAGATAAGGGAAAATCATTGAATTATATAAGGACAGTCTTGGAAAGAACCTTAAAATTTATCTGATCTGCCCCCGTTCCTGCCTCCATTTTCTAGAGGAAAAATTACAGGAAAAAATATAGAGGAGAAAAACTATGCCCAAGTTTATGTAATATGAGTTACTTAGAAAATAAGAACAATTGTATTTTTTGTACTTGTGCCCTCTCCTTTTAAATTAGAATAATTAAGGATTGACTATATCATGCATGAATTTTTAAAATTTACTGATTGATTTTCTATCAGATTTATAAAACTATGCTTGAGTTATAATAATATTTTATGCTTATATAATACTTTGGAGTCATAATATGTTTTTATGTATGTTACCTCATTTGGTTTTCACAAAATATCCTTCATTTTCAAAATGACTTAGGTAAATGTTTCTCCTCCTACTAATAACTATTTTTATGCATAAAAAAAGGTAGAACTAATGGGAAAGACCCTCAGCTTCATTAAATAGGACAGGCATTATTATTTATCTCCCATTTTATAAATAAAGCAACTTGAGGCATAGGAATATTCAGCATGGTCTAAGGTCATACAGAAAATGCATGGGAGAACTAGAGCATAAATGCAAGTCTTCTTAATCCAAATGTGGCACTCTTTCCCCTAAACTATGCCTTTCTGTTATTTAAAATTGCAGTTGATAAATTAGATTCTATATGTGTGAACTAAAAATACAGCTGTTTCTATGACATATGACTAGGGGGCATTCATTAATTTCCTTGAATGTTGCTCTTTCCTTTTTTTCCACCATTACCCCTGAATGCTTTGTTGGTCCCCACTTTTGTTTCTTTGTGGCTATCATCTCTCTTCTCTAGCCATAAATCCCTACTATCTACTATTAGACAGCATTTTTTTAAAACTTTCTCTTTTTCTCCACCAATTTCAACCTCCAAACAAAATCATAGACTTTGAAGATGGAAGACATCCTTAAGGTCATGTGGCCCTCTCAGCTTTTTCCTGTATAAGGAAGCAGATTACTAAAATGAGCTACACAGATCTTTTTTTCTCAACATTCTACAATCCCATGATCTTCTTCAGCTCTAACCTTCTACCACAGTCTCAGACAAGGAATTAGAACAACCCAGATCAGGAACCACCAAAGCCAGTTGAGCAAGCACAAAACTTGAGAGGTGACAAGGCTGTAAAGCAGGTTGTTATTGCTGAGAAAATTAACTGAGACCCAAAGGAGAAAAACAGCTTACCCATAAGTCGAAGAGAGAGTAAGGAACAAAGCTGGAATTGAACCGAAGTCTTCAGATCCCAAACCTACTTTACTTGACCCTACATCATGCTGTTCTCTGAAAAAAAGCATATTCCCTTTTTAAGTTGCTCTTTGAAAGGTTTATGCACCGCAATATGATCAACTAAAGGGGAAGTTTATAAGCTGGCCTTGAGCTTCCTAATGAATCCTATTCCTGTATACCCTAGATGGAAACAGGCTTTACTTTTAGTTCCTTTTTCCTTCCTGATTGAACTCTCTCTGTTAAGTCTTATATCCTTGACATTTTCTCAGTTCCATGCTCTCTTGTTAAGGGAGGGTGCAGGAAGGCCATATTTAACTTTTAAGTATTCCAGAATCTATCTCCTTCAATTATTGGCTTTTTGTGAGGGACCTAGAACCTCCATAATAGTACTCCATACTATGTCTTTTTTTGCTGTCTCTCCCTTTTACTCCTTTATCAATGGGATATTACAGATTCAATCTACATTTGGGGGTATCTCTGGCTCTTTTTCTGTTTTTCTTCCCTCCATCTCTTTCTCACTCACTTTCTGTCACCTCTTCTCTCTCTTTCCTGCTTAGGACACTTAAAACATGGTAATATTTTAATGGTAATACCATAAAAATAAAGGTATTATTAATAAGAATTTCTCTTCTACTTGTGCTCCCTGACAACCACACTACTCTATCTTTTTTTATTGGCTAAACTAATCAATTAGCAAGTTGTCTGTTTTTTTTGGTTTTTGAGCAATTGGATTAACTGACTTGTTCAGGGTAACAGATTAGTTAGTGTCTGTAAACTCAGGTCCTCCTAACTCCAGAGCGAGTTCTCTATACATAATCAACAAGTATTTATTAAGCACTTACTATGTGCCAGTTACTATGCCATGGGCAGGAATAAATATGGAAAGTGGGAAACATTACCTACTCTCCCAAAAACTCCCCCCATGGAAAATGGACACTAACTACTTGCACCAGCCTTAAAGTCAGTGTCTTCAGATTTTTAACTTTCCTTTTTTTTTTTTAATTTTTTAAACTTTCCCTTTTTAATGTAGTTTAATGAGTACATGACTTGGAGAAAAGACCTAGGTTTAAATCCCAGCGCTGACACTTAGCTATGTGACTATTTCCTTACCTGTGAAATGAGGATAATTATATTTAGGCAACCACATGGTGTTGCCATGACCACTATAGAAATGCATACTGTTATTTTATTATTTTGTTTATAGCTTTTTATTTTTCCAAATACATGCAAAGATAATTTTCAACATTCACCTTTGCAAAACCTTGTGTTCCAAATTTTTCTCCCTCCCTCCCCCTACCCAGACAGCAAGCAATCCAATATAGGTTAAGCATATGCAGCTCTTCTAAATATATTTCCATATTCATCATACTGTGCAAGAAAATTTTATTATTTTTGATATTGTTATTATTTTTCCTCATTCCTTTCTCTTTTCAATTCTTTACTAAAACCCAGCCTTATATAAAAGAATAATTTCCTTCAGCAGATACTACAATGTCAGCAAAGTATTTCTTCCAACAAATAACAGCAGGGCCTGACTTGACAACTTCATAAATAATGTCTTGAAAAACAAGAATTCATATAATAGTGTTTAAAAAAAAAACTTTGAGGGGCAATTTAGACAGGCAAGATAGACTCCCTGATTTTCTTCTTGCAGCTAAAATGTAGACTGAAACATTGATCACAGCAGGCTTCACTGGTAGGATTGACTGTAATCTACATAATTCTTTGTTTCCTCTGGAAGGTTAAATGTTAGACATTTAGAATGAGGTTTACTGCTAATGAAATGCTTCTTAACCAGTTCAATTTTTTAAATTATTAAATATCTTTAAAGATAAGAGAAGCTGACATTTAAAAAAACATGCATCAACTTACTTAGCTTCCTTTGAAATGGTTGAAGACTCAAATGTTGCTTGTTACTTTTCTGGCAATGGGGAGGGCACAAGGAGCCCAGCAAGTTGTTTTTTAGTCATTTTTCAGTCATGTCCATCCCTTTGTAACCCCATTTGGGGGTTTCTTGGCAAAAATACTTAAGTGGTTTGCCATTACTTTTTCCAGCTCATTTTAAAGATGAGGAAACTGAGACAAAAAGAGTTAAGTGACTTGTCCAGTGTCACACAGCTAGCAAATATCCAAAGCCAAATTTGAACTCAGAAAAATGAATTGAGATGAATATTTTCAATTGTTTTGGTGATTATTAATGACAAGAATATGTTTGAACAGCACCCTAAGAAGGCAAATGGCTCTGAACAAGCTTGAATTAATATTCTGAACTTAGGAAGTGATTCCTTCCCAACCTCCCTCATAAATAAATAGGATTCCAGAAAATTAATCACTGGGCTTTGGAATGTAATCTGATGTCTCTGAGGCAGGTCTGGGCAGCTATCCTGACATAGTTTCTCTCTGCTAAGTTGCAAAAATCCTTTCTTACACCAAACTCTGTGCCAAACAGGTGTTCTTTTATCGTAGGTCTCATAAACACTCAAGCATTTCTTTTGGCAGATTCTGCTAGTGATTTTAAATTAAAAAATAGGTTTCACAGACAGAACCACTATTATGCTCTTCCCCATGATGCAAGGTGGAGTGGAATCATAGGAATAATAGATTTAGTTCTGGAAAGGAAATTATTGAGTTTACTCCACATCCATTTTACAGATAAAGAAACTGAGTACCAGAGGTCAGATGGATGATCTTTTGAGAATCAGAATCCAGTGCTGGTGATGGAGTGAAGAATGAAGAACACTACCAGGAGATTAGTTATGCAACAGTTAAGGATACTATTTTTTCACAAGTAGATTGATTACAGGTAGAGCTCAAGATTCTGTAAATGGAAAGAATAAATGGAACCTCTGGAAGTTCTTGCTGCTAATTCATGAGCACTGGGATTGGAATTAGAGGACCAGTTTGAATTCGAACTCCAGCAATTTATAGTCATATGAGTCTCTCCAATTTTCATTCTTTTTAATTCTTATCATCCTGTAAAGTAATGGTTTAGTAATTATAATATGGGATCTGCTCCAAATCTGGGATCCTGGTACTATTGATTCTGGTCTTTGCATCTCCAGTACCTGACACAGTGCCGTAGCAGGTACTTTCCCACCATCATCAAGATACAAAAAGATGGTCCCTTTCCCCCATGTAAGTCCCAATTAGGTTGCCTCTTTGTGACTTTTTTGTCTTTTTCAAGAATGTTTTTGAAAAAATAAATAGCATTTGTACAGAGCTTTACAAATAGCTAGAATTTTGAGCCAGGACTTTGATTATGTCCATTTTGATAAATGTTAATTATATCTCTACTGGAAATAAAGACAGTAATATGTAACTTTATATTTGTCCATGTTTAAAGCTCTTTGGAAACACAGGCCCATCAACTTCACTTGAGCCTCATTGCCTCTTATCAGGTAGGCAACAGCCAGAATCACTAGACCCTTTTTGTTAAATTCCTCATATTCCCTGCCCTGCTTCTTTCTATGAATAAAGCGAAACATGGAAACAGCTGGGTTTTCTTTTTCGCACTTTGTGCAGAGGGAATAGAAAGACAGAGAAAAAGGGAAAGATATAAACTTGACTAGAAAGCATGATAGGAACCAGAGGAAGAAGGATGATTTTATTGAAAAGTGTCACCAGGCAATGGGCATTTCATGCCCACTCTGTCAGATGGGTGGTTGTAGAGAAGGCTGTTTATGCTTAACTGCTGTTTTTTTTTTCTTTTGTTATGAGAGGAGGCTCACTATGGGGGAAGTGGAGGGAATATATCCAGAAATGAATATGATGTAAAAATAAAGGGATCCAAGGATATATTCTAGTATCATGGAATCAGAACTAGAAGGGACCTGACATCCCCCTCCTCCATTTTTACAGATGAGGAAACTGAGGTGATTTAAGTGTCTTGCCCCAGTTCATACAGGGAGTAAATGCCAAGATTGTATGTAAAGAGAGATGGATATAGAATCAGAAAGAGAAGGAGAGATAGAAGAAGGGAGGAAGAAAAGGAGACAGAGAGAGACCTTGCAGAAAAGGAGAGATAGAGAATCAGAAAGAGAGTTACAGAGAGATAAAAATGAAGAAAGCTAGAGACAGGGAAAGAAGGCAAATATGGACAGAGATTGTGGAGTGGGGCGGAGGGGAGGGGAGGAGAGTATTACCCTCTGAAATGAAGCAAAAGAATCAAAGGGGAGAAAGGGAAAGAGAAAACAGAGGTGATATGATTGCTATTTTGGGGGATGTGAAAACCTATCATAAGGAAGAAGGATTAGGCATTTTTTGTCTGATTGGTCCCAGAGGACAGAACTAGGGGCAGTGGGTGGGAGGCTGAAGAGAGACAATTTCAGCCTAAGACAAGAAAAAGAAAAACTTCACATTTGAAACTTTCTCAGAGTAGAATTGGCTTCCCTGGAAGATAGTGAGCTTTGTTCACATGGACACACTGGATGCTCCCTTTTCAGGGAAGGTGGTGAGAGGATGCTTTTTTCAGGACTAATTTGCATTGGATGATCTTTGAGATTCCCCCCCCCCATCATTCCTGAGATTCTCTAAAAAAAGCACCATCTAGTTTTTTTAACTCTCCATGTTCCATCAGCTTCCTTTCATGTGTTGACTTCTTTTTAGATTGTAACCTCCTTGAAGGGAGATTTTATTTTTCTTTTTTAGTAACCTAGAATTTACCATAGTAGCCAGCATATAGTAGGTCCTTAATAATTGTTATTGAATTGACTTGAATTCCTATGGGACCATAATTCTACCACTCCTTGGCAGCATAAAAATTTAAATGGTGGTGATGAAGGCATAGGGGCCTGGTACAGAGCTGTCCTAATCCCAGTTTCTGATTAGCCTGTCCCTTTCAGAGGGAGGAACATGCTCAGTCAACTGTTAAAAGGACATTGGAAATTACACTGCTGAATTCAGCAAACCTGTCATTCTTCTGAGGAAACTGAGCTCAAACTTACCTCTCTGGTATTTTTGACCTTGCCAGTTCCACCTATTGACTTCAGCCTTCCTGCCAGACATTGACATTTCTTGACCTCTCCTTCAGCTGCATCTCTGTCTTGACAGCCCTCCTAGTTTTGACTGGGGCTCTGCTTTTGACCATCCTTTTGATTTGACACCTCAGTAGGGATTTCTGGCACCCCATCATTAACCTTCCTCTGGCTACAGTTTAATGAAAGAAGCAGATGTGGAAGGTATGTTGTTTCCCTCCCTGGATCCTTTTGACTTGTAGCAATCAACATCTGCATATGGAAAGGATACTTTTTTTTTTTTCAGTAAGAGGTGAGTTTATTCTAATTTATCCCATGGTCTCCCCAGTCTCCTCAGTCAACTGTTAATGGTGAGTTTAGAGGGTACAGAACAGAACAAAGTTAACTGACTCATATGACAGGTGAATTTGTACTCCTGGATTAGTAGCACTTTGCTCTGAGTTAACCAGTACTTATTCTCATTCCTTCATAATGATAATTACCATTTGTATAATATTTAAGTTTTACAAAGCACTTTACAAATTTCTTATTTCATCCTCACAACAACCCTTGGAGGTAGGTGCTATTATTATCCCTATTTTATGGATGAGGAAATTGAGATCTGTAGAGAAAGAAAGGACATAAGGCATTTATTAAGCACTAGTAGGCGTGCCAGACACTGTGTTTATGTGATGTATACAAAGTTTGAGAGACATAATTTCTGTGAAATTAATTATTTTATTAATTATGACTAGCAGATAATTAATGAAATGATTACCCAAAAATTATGTCTCTTGAATTTTTAAATGTCACACTAAGCACTTTACACTTTATACTTTATAAGTTATACTCTTTACAAATATCAATTCATTTGATCTTCATAACCATTATGAAAGATAGGTGCTATTATTTTCCCCATTTCACAGATGAAGAAACTAAGGTAAACTAAGGTTAAGTGAGTCACTTAGCCCAAGTTTACACAGCTAGTCAATGTGTGAGACCCAATTTGAATTCAGGGTATCTTGACTTCCAGGTTCAGCACTTTACTACACCAACTAGCCATCATATTCTTTCATTCATCCAATATACATTTAAGGGCCATATATATTCTTGCGACTATACTAAATGGTGAGTGATTTGTAAGACAAGAGTTAACACACCGTGAAAAATCATACTGGGGTGTAACCAGCAGCACCAGAAGGAGTATCAACATTGTTAAGAATATAAAATCTTTTGAGTTATTGAAGTCAACTAGAATCCCCAGTTTTTCCTGATAGCAAGTCATGCCTCTATATTATGACAGAAGCTAATTTTTTTAATGCAAGTGTAAGATTTTATATTTTCCCCTATTAAAAATATTTTGTTATGTTCAGCCCAATGCCCTAGGCTGTCAAATATCTTTTTGGATTATGAAGTGTCTATATCAGAAATCTCTCTTGGCTTTGTATTATCTGCAAATATGCATATTATTTACATCTTCCACTGAGTCAGGTAGAGAAATATTTTGTTTTGTATCCTTAGCACCTAACAGAGTGCTTAAAGTATAGTAGATATTTCATAAATGGGAGTTAACTGATTGAATATTAAGCAGCATACAGACAAGTATGGATCCCTGAGGTATTCCACTAGAGATTTCCTCTCTGATCAACAAGGAACCAGTAGGACCTACTCTTTTAATTAAATCATCTAACTAGTTAAAATTTTACTTAAATGTGCTGTTACTATTCAGTAATGTTTGGTTTTGTGTGATCCCATGGATGTTGGTCCATGGGGTTTTCTTGGCAAAATTACTGAAATTGTTTGCCATTTCCTTCTCCAGCATATTTTCATTTTACAGATGAGGAACTGAGATAAGTGCCATGACCAGGGTCCCATAGCTGGATTTGAACTTAGATCTTCCTAACTCCAAGCTTGATCCTCTGTTCACTGTACCACCTAGAGACCTATACTTCATTGTCCTATAATCTATCAAACAGCTTTCTAGATTTTTCACAAAAATATTACAAAAGACTGTGTGAAATGTTTTACCAAAACCTAGATAACATGTGTACATCTATGTGTAACTCCATGACTTACCAGTGCTGTGCTATATGAGGAAAGCAGAATTGAATTAGTTCAAAGGAAATGTGAGATGCACAAAATTAGAGGAGCTACCCCAAATGTTCATAGGGACTATTTGTGTCCAACCTGTGGCAGAGAATTCTGAGCCTATATTAGTCTGATCAGCCACAGTTAGACACACTGTAATTCGATTCTAACATAGTGATGTCATTTTGATCCTCTTCAAGGACAAAGGACAACAACCAATCAACCAGCAACTGTCAGTATGTAAATATTTCATTGATATTTCAAAAATAAAGAAGCTCCAATTTTAATTGAATCAATAATTCATTCTCCCATGCAGATCTTCATGCCTTAGTAGATAGGTTTCATTAGTCATCATAGCCAAAGGAAAATCCATCACTTCTTATACCCTCATCTAAACTCTAATCTTGCATCACCAAATACCTGCCAGACTTGCTTCCTGGATATCCCATAAACACCTTAAATTTTCAGAAACCCAGACTGAACTTATAATCTTTTTCTCTCTCCTTCCATACTTTTTTTCTAAGACATTTTTCTATTTTTCTCCTGCATCATCCTTCAGTCACTTAGATTAATAAATAATAATTACTTATAAGATGATACTAACCCTATCCTTGACTCTTTAATCCTTCTCACTCTGTCTATCCAATTAGATGGCAGGTTTTATTGATTCCACCTATGTTCCATCTCTCTCTCTCCTAGAATGGCCACTACTGGCTGTGACCCTCATCAGTTTTTGCAACCAAACTACTGAAATAGTGTCCTAATTAATCTTCCTGTTCGCAATCTCTCTTATTTCCAATACATTTATTACAGCTGCCAAAATAATCTTCCTAAAGCAAGCATCTGACTGTTTTGGTCCACTGTGGCTCCCTATTATCTCTAGGATAAAATGCCAGTTCTTGTTTCGCATTAAAAACCATTCATAATCTAGGTTGTCCACCCTTCCAGCCTAATTTCACATTATCTCCTTTACTCAGTCATTATTACAGGCAAACTGACCTATTCACTATTCTCCATACTAAATACCGCTATATAGAATATAGGATTTCCTTTTGCAAGAAATTTATTCCCATTTTGTTTTTTCCTCTTAAAATCCTTAGCTTCCTTCAGTGTTTAATTCAGATGTCATTTTCTACGACAAGCCTATCTTTCTTTGTTTGCTTTTTTAGTTAGCTAGGTGGACAGAGTTCTGGACCTAATGTCAGGAAGAGCTGAGTTCTATTCTGATCTCAGACATTTACTAGTTGTGTGATTCTGAGGAAATCACTTGACTTCACTTTTCTCAAATGTAAAAATAATAGCATCTATCTCCTGAAGTTGGTATGAGGATCAGATGAGATATTTGTAATGTGCTTTCTTAACACTATGTCTAATATAAAGTAGACATTATATAAATGCTAGCTATTGTTATTGTTGCTATTGTTGCTGTTATTATTATTATCTGAACTCCCTAGTCCTTAGTACTCTCTACATTCTCACATCACCTGGTATTTCTATATCTACTTACTGCATTTCTCTGTTGGTTTGAAGTCACTTGAAATGTTCCTAGGACCTAGAATCGAATCTGGCACATAATATTCACTTAGTACATGATAACTGCTGAATTTGTGACCAGTCTTCTGATGATGAGCCTTTTTACATGGATCTGTGATTGATTTATTCTGATTGGTTAATCACAGATCACAAACTTAGGTAACCCTTTTTCTCTAGCCAGTGCCAAACATCTTCCTCCAGGAACTATAATCAAATCAATACTCACATTGCTTCTGAAAAGAGCATGTCATTCAATTCTCCCAAAGCTCTTAACTATCTCTGAAACTAACTAGTTTAAAATATCATTCTCTAACCACCCCAATATAAATTGTTTCTTCTTATTTGAATATAAACTCCTGGAAGACAGGAACTGCCGGTGACAGATCAATAGTAAGCATTTACTAATCACCTTTTATTTATGCATCCATCCATCTATCCATTCATTAATGATATTAATTCTCAGATTATAGATTCACAGTCTGTCACTGGCCCAGACAAAGTCTTTCTACCTTATTAGTCCTTGTCATAGCTTGCCTTTACCAGCAATAGCCTTTAATAGATCTGGGTTTCTTCCAAATCATATTGAGACATCCAAGGAAAACTTTAATAGAAGTATTCAACCATCAGAACTGTTGTTGTTGTTTTAAGCAGATAAGCCCTTTAAATGATTTTCTTTCTTTCTGTTTTCACCACTTTGCCCTCCAAATACCATTTCTCATAATGGAAATGTTGATGGAGAGAACAAAAATCAATTAACCAGGCAGAGAAAGATGAGATGCTTTGCTGGGCATTGAACTTTCATGTCCGTTGATTCCATTTTTTAAACAGTGATTTGATGAATGACACTAACATTTCTCCTTCCCTTGAATCTATCTATGCCTCTTCTTTCTTTTACCAGATATTGGCACTATATAAGCAGACGTTAAAGTCCTTCACCTCAGTTTGAGATATCCTTTACTCTGGGTGAAGCATTCCAAAAAAGAATCACACTTGGTCCCCAAAGCATTTCCTTGGTTGTTCTGAATAAAGTCTTTTTTTATCCTCTTTTTTCTATTCCAGAAACATCTTCTTTCTATCAAGGGCTTCAGACTTTATCTCTGTCTTACTGATTCAATTTTAAAATTATATTCTTTGTGGTCTCATTCAAGAGATTAATTTATATTCATGTGTCTTGGTCCCCTGGGCTAAAAGTTCTGGTACAATAGAAACTAAAATGAATTCACATTAGAAATCCAGCTCATAGCCTCGGGTCTGACTTTCAATAAGTGTGTGAGCATGGACAAGTCACTCATCTTCACTTTGCCTCAGTTTGCTCATCTACAAATTTGGGTTAATGTTGTAAAGATATTATTTCACAGGTGTATTATAAGGGAGATATTTTATAAGCCTCCAAATGCTAGGTAAATATGAAATATCCTCCTACTAGTACTATTATTTAGTGATGTATGGCACACACACATTTTGCATTGTAATAGCAATTCTAATAATGAAAGGCATAGTAGACAGATTGGGAAGATTCAAGTCCCATTCTTAAGGCATTTTGGCTATGTGACCTTAGTCTCATACTGAGCCCAGGAACTTTCCAAAACTCCAAAATATAGATAATCCCAATGTACAACCATAGGAGGATTCTCCCTACAGTGATAAAATCATGAGTTTAGACCAAAATAAGAAAGTACAACAAAATGTGAAATATTATTGTATTATTACTTACTATTGTTATGCGTAACCAATTTTCAATCATGTCTGATTCTTTGTGATCCCATTTGGAATTTTCTTGGCAAAGATACTGGAATGGTTTGCCATTTCCTTCTCCAACTTATTTTACAGGTGAGGAAACTGAGGCAAACAGGGATAGTGACTTGCCATTGGTCACTTGGCTAATATGTATCTGAAGCCAGATTTGAACTCAGGAGGATGATGCCTCCTGACTCCAGATCCAGCATTCTATCCATTGCGCTTATACTATTATTAATAATATTAACATTAAATTAATTTTGTGAGAATAATTATTTAATTTTGGCAATAGTAATTATTCATGATCATTGATTCTAAGAAATAAAATAACATGCTATTATATTGATAAATACACTAGAGTCTAGTGACATGTGATAATAATGTTACATTACCATATGTTTTATTATTTGTAATAATACTAAGTAGCATAATGTAGTGACTAGAAGACTGACCTTAAAGTCAGAAAGACCTAGGTTGCAGTTTGGATCCCACTTCTGACTGATGCTGATTCTGGATCCTTGAAGAGGCACAACCCTTGGCAGTTCCTTAAGGTTAATAAAACCTGCAGAAAAGCTGCAGAAAAAGCATCAATATGTGGATTTTTCTTACCTGGGAATTCCCTATACTAATAAAATTACTGGCCTAGTCCCTATCATTAGATATTTGTATTTGCATGCAATAAATAATATTATTATGAGAGTTAGTATATCATGCTACATAGAAAGCTGAGTTGAGAATGAATAAGACAAGGTTCAGGTCCTACCTGGCTATATGCAGTCTGTGTGATAATTATCCCCTAATTTCTCAGTACCCTAGGAAACTCTAAATTGCAGAGCTATTATTGAACTACATTGTAAAAAATGCTTTCTTAATTGAGTTTCCTAACTTAATTAAAACATAGGTGCAGGTTTTTCTCCATTCATAATAATAATAACCTCAGAAAGGCACTTCAGCTCTGTAGGCTAGATGTTGAAGAACATTCCCCTGACCATTTAATTCCCCTTCTTCTAAAATTCAACCAACAATGTCATCATCAGGAAGACAAACTCTCTGCTAGAGTTATTTATTTATGTATTTCTGGCTAACTTGTAGTGGTAATTCTGCCTCATCTGTTGAACTGACAGATGAGAGATGATACTCTTATTTTGTTTAAACTCATAAAATAATGCTCAACAGCTACTTATTTTTCTTTTCTGGGATTGTAGATAACTTGAGACTACCGCCCACAAAATCTCGAATGCCACCATGCACAGATGCTCAGCAAATTGAGAACACCTCCATCTATGGAGAAGTAATTAGCTGGGATCTCATCGAAACTGAAACCACTTTCTTAAAATCTATTTTATCCTGAAACCATGGTCTTGTCCTTGTTCAATGACCTACATGCAAATAGCTCTTCAAATAAAAAACTGTTTTCTCCTGATGAAAAAGTCCTGGACTTGGGGTCAAAAGACCTGGGCTCATCTAGACCTTGCCACTTATAAACTGTGTGACTTTAGGCTAGTCACTTTAACTCTCTAGGCCCCAGTGTCCACCAGATAAAATAGGGGGTTTGGACTTGAGGACTGACAAAATCTCTTGTAGTTCTGACATTCTCTAATACGGAGGGACAATGGTTTACTTTAAGTTCAATGTCTCTGCCATTAAATGGGGATCATCTTGAAGACAGGGCCATTCTTTTACCTTCTTTTAGGTTTATAGTAATATAATACATATAGTAATATATTATCATTATATATAATTAACATTATCAATAGAATAGAGAGAATATAGTAAAGACTCAATCAGTAGTTACTTGTTGATTGACAATGACCTGAACAAATAGAAACTGGCATCTAAGGAATAATTTCTTAAAAATAAAATTTAAAATGAAATAATAATTAAAAACTCACATTAATATAATACTTTAAGTCTGCAGACCTGGTAGTAGGTTATTGCAATAATTCAAGCATACCACCAGGGGGCATTTTCACTGGCTGTCCCCCATGCTTGAAATTTTCTCCTTCCTCTAGTCTATTTCCTGACTCTCTTGGCTTCCTTAGAGTTTCAGCTAAAATTCCACCTTCTACAGAAAAACTTTCCCAATCCCTCCTCAATTATAGTACCTTCTTTCTATTTTTACTTTCTATTTTTCCTATATATACCTGGTATATAGTAGGTGCCTAGTTAATTTTTTTTTTGGCTGACTGATTCTCACAATATGCATTAATAGAAAGAATTTGGATTTATAGAGGGCCTGAATTCCATCCAAATCAGCCTCTCTGGGCCATTGTTTCTTTATTTGCAAATGAGGGAAGGAGCCTAGAACAAAGTTTCTTAGACTGTTGCTCCTGACCCCATGTGGAGTCTTGTAATTGAGTGTGGGAGTCATGAAATTGTGGTTTTTGTTTTTTTTTTAATCAGTAAATATTTGATTTTTATACCTATTTTTTATGCCTATACGCCTAGGGTTATATAAAAATTTCTCAGGTCAAAGGGGGTCATGAGTGGAAAAAGTTTAAGAAGCCCTGATCTAGGAGATTTCTAAGATCTTTTCCATCTCTAAATATATGATATCACCAATCCTTTAAGGTAGAGTCTATTATTATTCCTCTTTTACAGATGAAAAACCTGAGGCTAAAAAAAAAAAATCACACATTTACTGTGAACAAGTCATTTAACCCTAATTAACCTCAGCATTTTCATCTTATAGCCAGGAATGAGTATTTGCAGGATGATTCATATTTAGGTCTTTCTGACTCCAAGTGTAGGGCTTCACCACTATGCCATGTTATAAACAGGTATTTCTATGTAATCTAAAATATTAGCTGTCGTGTGACAGCTTGATTTATTTATTGACTAAAGTTGTCTAGTGAGTACTAATGTAGAGTACTTTTGTTGTTGTTGGGTAATTATTCATGACCCCTTTTGGGATTTTCTTGGCAAAGAGATGGTTTGCCATTTCCTTCTCCAGATCATTTTTTTACAGATGAGGAAATTGAGGGAAAGAGTTTAATTTCTTGCCTAGGGTCACATAAACCAGTCAGTATTGAATCTGGATTGGAAATCATCTTCTGAACTCCAGGAAGGATTTTTTATCCACTGAGTCAGAATAAAACCCTACTTTATTGATTTTTTTTTAAAGGGAGATGGTGATGACTTTAAATCTGTGATACCATAGCTGTAGGAACCTGTGGAGAAACTCCCACTGCTTATGCAGATTAGCCACTAATCTGTAAATTATAGTTTTAGACAACTGCCTGGAGCTCTGAGAGTTTAAATTGCTCGGGTCGCCCAGTTCTTATGGGAGAGAGGCAGGTCTTCCTGACTGCAAGACTAGCCCTCTACTACACTGTATATTGGGAAAACACAAAACTGGTTGCTAGCCAATCAAAAAAAACCAATCAACTCCAAGGAAAGAGATTCCCCACCTCTGCTAATACTAAGATTATAATGCTGGAAAATGCAGTTTTAGACAAGGGCAGAAAGCTGTCCTAACTTGTTGTCTGCTAAGAAACACTTTATGGCTCTAATGAGTGGTTCTAAACATGTGTGAATTAGAAATCTGAGATTCAGAGAAAGTGTCTCCCCTGCTTGTTTAAATGCAAACAACAAAAGGTATTTCTTTTCATTTAAATTTTTTTATTTTCAATTTCAAATTCCCTCACTCCACTCTGATAGTCCACACTTAGAGAGGGCAAGAAATGAAATCCCCATTATACATATGATGAAGCCATGCAAAATTTAGAATATTTTTGAAGATGAATTACTTTATAGTGTCTTCCATCACTTATGATCTTCCTCTGGGTAAATCTCAATGACCCCCAGACCTCCTCCTTGCACATTCATGAACACATACACACTTACTCACTCACACCAGTTCCACAGGATCCACTAGTGTGGGGAGAAGTAGGGTAGGATTTCTGACTTTTGGCAATTTTTTTCCCCTGAACACCCAGAATTTATCCATAATAAAGCATTGAGCAGTTGGAGTGTATCCTTCATATTGCCCGTTTTTAAATTTGAGTTGGGATGGAAGTTTCCTGTTCCTTGGTTTCAGGCACCACTTCCTACCATAGGATGTGGCTTTCTCTCTTAACTAATTTTTTTTTAAAGAGGTCATGTTTTCCTTAGGTGCTAAATGAAGCGGTGGTAAACGTGGGCAGTTTTGTGCAGGTGGCAAAATGCTGGAGATTGTTAGAATTGTTAAAAGCAGCAAATCCCATTTCTCCTGAAACTTGGTTTTAAAGCCTTGGAGCAGTACTAAATCAACTGCTGGCAACTTCCCTATTAGCAGCAATGAAAAAAAAAATTATAGGGCATTTTTGTAGATTCACACGATCGGGAAAGAACTGGCCTGGCTGGTTTGGAAACACCAAATGCAAAGTGATGTGGTTTATCTGACATTTTGACAGTGAACCTCCTTCTCTCACCAGCTCACCCTGGGAAGCTTAGGCTACAGGGTAGAGACACGTTCCCAGAAGTATCAGAGAAGGGAATTGACCCACTCTTCATCTTTTGCTGCTTTTGCTTCACTGCGGTTAACTGAGAGAAGGGTCACCTGTTTCTTCTCCTGTGAGTCATTGGTTATCCCTGAAGCCAGCCTGATGGTGGTGGGTTTTGTTTTGTTGCTAAGTAATTGATTTCATTTAATAAGAATCATATTGGATGATTTTTATTAAGTGAAATTCCAACTGGATATTTTGATGCTATCTCAATTCTCTAAAAGCTGTTGATACTTTGAAAGCTGTGCCACTTCTCTTATGTGGGTACTTGCTCCACTAATGCAGATGGCAAGTCTTTCATATATGGAATCACTGGAGACCCCAAAGGTGGATGGGAATTTAGTTGAACATCCATATTTTACAGATCAGGTCCTGAGAAGTTAAAAGTAACTTCCCATTATAAAAGAGGTAACAGCAACAAATCAAACCAAATTCATTTTTGTCCACTGTCTCTCACTGCTTCTTCAAACCTCATCAAGTTAAGTTCTTATCCATGCTTTCCATGGGAGACAAGGATGGGCAATGACTAAAATAAATAATGTAAAAAAAAAATTACAAGGTAGTGAGCCATCCCTCATAAAAAGTATGCATAGGAAGATGATTAAAATTATGTATCAAAGGCAACTTGGTATAAGGAAAAGAACAATGGACTTGACTTGGAATGGGGATTTGAATATTACCTTGGATACAAACTAATGAGACCTCTGTAAGTCACTTACCTTTCCAGAGCCTTAGTTACCTCATCTCTGTAGGAACAAAAATTCCTGCAGTCCTTACTTCCCTGGACTGTTGTGAGGTTAAAATGAAATAATATTATGAAAAGTGTTGTATAAATCTTAAAAGATCTGTATGAAAAGCAGCGATTATTATTGGAGCTGAAGTATTCTTTATCAGTTTTAGATTGTATTAGATTGTAATACATAATGTCTGAGACATAATGCTCTGATATTGAGCTATATAGAGAGACTTGGCTTCTAGGAATAAGGATCAATACCCCATGTACCTTGCTCCCATCAGACCTCATGTGTAGTAAAATGGGTTCACTTCTGAGTATCATGATTTTAGCTGGAAGAAAGCAACCAGATGCATAATGAGCTTTAAGTCCATGTATCAGGTGCTTGAATGAAAGAAAACACTGGGGATGTCTAGAATAAAGAAGAAAAGACTCAGGAAGGACATGATAACTATCTTCAAGTCTTTGAAAGGCTGCTATGTTAAAGAAAGTTTATATTTGTTATAATTGGTCCCAGAAGGCGGACTTGGGAAGTGAATGAAAATCGCAGAGTCCAACCTAGGCTCAGTTTGAAGAAAAATTTCCCAGCAACTAAAGCTTTCAAAAAGTAGGATGAGATATCTCATGAGGTCCTGAGTTCCCCTTCTTCAGAGGTCTTTGAGCTTAAGCTGGATGATTATTGTTTATATATGTCATAGTAGTACAGTGATCCCCTCATATCCTGGGGGTTATGGAGTGTGCATTCTTCAGATCTAGATAATCCATGTAAAAATTTTTGGCCCCCTCTCTGTACTAGAGAAGAAGTCTGATTTTTTTTTTAATGAGGTGTTTACAGTACCTTATTGTAAAATTTGGATTGATATTTTACAATATTTTACATATATTTTATACATTTCTGAGTTTCTAAACTTTTTCTACATCATCTTAATGTGTCATCTGCAGCTTCCTCAAAACTCCCCCCAAAATTCTCATTTAATTTCTTATGCCAACCTATGATAATATTGAAATCTTGTTGGGGAAAATTAAGATGTTGAGGAATAACTGTAAAAACTTTCAAGACTGGATTAGATTCCATGGTTTTCTGCCTTCTCCATGAGATTCTGTAATCCTGTGATAAATCTTTCTTAGAGAATCTCCCCAGCATAGTAGAAGTGTTATCTAAGTATTTTATTA